>CAIGRN010184009.1:0-15657 GCA_903798345.1 Fraxinus anomala | reverse complement strand
CTGAAAATCTTTGAAACCTTCTATGCGGTCGCGTGAATTTATAACTATGCGACTGTATAATTATAAATTTCTTTGTCGGACGATTTTCAGTATTTTGGTCGTATCTCTCTCTCCTGATATTTGATTGAGGTGATTCAAAATACGTTGGAAAACTAACTCAAAGGGCTACAAATCTTCCAGAAATATAAGTTTTCAAATTCGAATGTTTCCTATACAAAAAATGAGTCTTAAAATGAAACTGAAAATTCGAAGCATAACATTTTCGATTGAAAGTTCATATGTGATATTACTTCGATTATATTTCATTCATTTGGCTTATTTCCTCATTCAATTGATGTTCAACACTCTCAGATCTCCATCGTGAGAAAGAAACAGCATTTAAGTATTTGTACTTGAGTTCTCGAACTTTAATTTTACTTTATTTTAGTCATTTTTACTTATTTTTTCGAATTTTCACCCATTCATCGTTATTATCCTATAAAATAAAAGTTGAATAGTTATATTCTAATTATTCATGTTTTGCCACCTAGAGAGTGTAAAACGCACTTATGCACGTGAAATTTTCCAAAAATAATTAGCGAATGCGATCGCTCCTCTGAAACACATGCATTTTCTGTTAACATGGCTCAATCCCATTGGATTTTTTCCCAATAATTTTGTCTCATGGGTTCACGCCAGCACAACTACAGTCGCTCCATAATTTATTGTCATTTCACGACGCTCTTTATTTTAATTGATTATTCTTCAGGGTGTGTTTTTATATATTTGTTTTTGTTGTTTGTGATATGATTGGCATTTACATAAATTTAGGGGAAAATAAACAGACATTCGGTGGGTTTCTTGAACGAGAATTCATATAATTTTTGAGATGAGTGAATTGACGAGAGACCGATTTGAATTGGATTTTTTATCCACATATTACGTAGCGTTTTCCTTTTTCATTCTTTTTTGTCGACATTTTGAATTTCCTTTCTGTCTCTTCTGTCCATGTATATTCAAATTTTGAATTTTGAGTACTGGGTTGAAGTTTTGAAAATCGAAATTAAAATTTAGGGTTCTGCGCGTGTTCATTGAATTTGTGGTCAAGGGAATATGAAATGAAAATTATGGGATTTGTCCTTTCTTTTAAATTGAAATTTTGGGGAGAAATTGTCGATTTTCTTGGTATTTAATAGAGAACGAAGGCTTGCTGCAGCTATTGTACGCATTGATGGTGGGGGTGTTGATTAAGAGAATTTAGAGAATTATAGTTTACTTGTAGTGGATTTTCAATGAATTTGGGACTTTGAGCTTTGTGGGCGTTGCATTTCGTTGGAAGATAATTGATTGACCCTGCTTGGTGATCGGTTTATTGTTTAGAGTTGATTTCTGCTGTTATGTAAAGTGCTATTGGGGATCAAAAATGGATATGAGATCAATATGCGAATGAAAATATCAGAATGAGAGGTAAGGGAGGGTTGTTAAGGCTATGGATGCCTCAGATAGTAATACATTCTCTGATCTAGTGAGCTTGTTTAAATCTTGGATTCCTTGGCGGTCTGAGCCAACTAATGTGTCAAGGGTCTTTTGGATGCCCGATCACAGCTGTAGGGTATGCTACAACTGTGATTCACAATTCACTTTGTTCAACCGCAGGCATCACTGTCGACTTTGCGGTAGAGTTTTCTGTGCCAAGTGTACATCAAACTGGGTTTCTGCACCATCTAGCGACCAAAATAGGTGGCAGGAAGATTGGGATAAGCTCAGGTCCTGTAATTACTGCTTCAAGCAATGGGAAAAGGGTTTAACGTCGACTATTAATAATGGGATCCAGGTTGACAACCTGGATCTCAACAGTACTTCATCATCCGTGACCAGCTTCATCAGCATCAAGTCTAGTGGAACCTGTGACAGTAGCAGCATTACCTTTGCATCAGTGCCACAGTCTTCTGGAGTTACCCCACTTCATTCAGCAATAATGGAAAAGACTCAAGCCCTTTCATTCGCGAGGAACAATAATCATTCTGCAGAAACAGGGGAACCAAATAGTTCTGTAAACGAATCTGAATTTTGCACAAACAGGTTCTTCTTTCTGCATTCCTCTTGCAATAAATACTTTTGATTACCTGTATTAAGTAGGACTGACATAGTAACTCCAATCCATGCTTAAAATGGGTAGATTGCCTGAGAATGTTGAACCGTAATACGTTACTTGCCAAGTTCCCTTGGGATTGCCCTGCAAGTCCTTGCCATCTAGTCTCTCAGTGGCTAATGTCTGGTTCAGATCGAAAAGAGGCATTGCCAGTGTCTGCTAGATTGCTTCTATATGGATGTAACCATCGCACTGACTCGAGATCTATATCTAACTGGCTTGTAACACCCCAGATATGTTTAAGAAGCAATTTGTACAAAAATGACAAATACTTTAAGATAATGATGTTGCTTTCTAGTTTCCATCAAGTTGCTGTATATGTGTCTATACGTGTTGCATACTGCATTTACATTTATCCGACCTCTATATAATAGCTAAACATATCCATGCTGCATAAGTAACGCATTTGAAGTTTGTGGGCTTATTTGATTTATTCATTTGATGTTTGCATATTATGGGGAAAGTATACTACGAGTTTCTACTTAATTATTGAGTCTGGCATAAGGTTGGAAGAGTTGCCACATATCCCTACAATTTTCTAGAGATATATTAGAATAAGGCAATTGGTTCATTCTTGATTGTAAAACCATTTCCAGTGAACTGGCTGCCAAAGCAATTGGTTTGTAAAACTCTTTCACAAAATGCTGGAATGATGCTAGGTATTAATATTATACAGCATATAGGATGTTATTCTGCAAGTAGGAAGCTTGAATATATTTGCATATGCAGAATTTACCAATTGCAACAGTTGTTTATTATATAAACATATCTTGTACACAGGAGTGATGACGATGATGAAGAATTTGGAATTTATCATTTAGATTCCGAAACAAGACATTTTCCTACGGTTGATGGCTGCTATGGTCATATTCAGTTCGATGATATTGAGAGTGATTATGTATCACGCAAAGTACATCCGGATAGTGATGTTGTTGATTCAAAAGGTATGAGCAGCTCTTCATTCCACAATAGTTTTGGTTCCCAGACTCCCGAAGAAGTCCAGCACATTCTTGAAGAAGAAGGTGAACATGAGATTGGTGATGAATGTGAAGCACCTTCATTCCATTGTAACGCTAACGTTGTTGAAGATGTTGATACTGAACCTGTGGATTTTGAAAACAATGGACTTCTTTGGCTCCCACCTGAACCAGAAGACGAAGAAGATGACAGGGAAACACTCTTGTTTGATGATGAGGAAGATGCTGATGCCACTGGAGAGTGGGGATGTTTACGCACTTCAAGCAGTTTTGGGAGTGGGGAGTACCGAAGTAAGGACAAATCAACTGAGAAAAAGGGCATGAAGAATGTGGTTGACATCCATTTTAGGACTTTAGTTTCTCAGCTCTTGCAGGTGGAGAACCTTGCTTCAGGGGAGGAAGATGACGAAGATGGTTGGTTAGATATAATTACATCATTGTCATGGGAAGCTGCTACATTATTAAAGCCAGATACGAGCAAGGGTGGGCAAATGGACCCAGGAGGATATGTGAAAGTAAAATGTTTAGCTTCTGGGCATCGCAGTGAGAGGTAATTACTTGTAAATATTCTACATTTACTGCTCTTGCTCATCTGTTTTGCATGTTAATTATGCTTGCTTCACTCTATACTTGTTTGAAACTTGACAGATCTTGCCTCTTTTGTTTCTGGTACTTTAAAACAACAAAATTAGCAGTCATCCAAGAGCGAATTGCTTAAAGGAGTTAAGAGTATCATCCCTAGTACCTATTTTAGTCTGAGACATCTTCCAGGCATGCCTTGACCTGCTATTACTCCTGCAAGGGAAACAAGAATTAACGCCTATTATTTGCACTGCTCGCTTCCCTAGTACCTATTTTAGTCTGAGAATGTTTCCGAGCGTGCCTCTCAAACCTGCTATTACTCTTGCAAGGGAAACAAGAATTGAAGCCTATTATTTGCACTGCTTGCTTATCTCTCTTACTTGCCTCTTGCGTGTGCATGTGTTATAATTAGTTTTGATGTTACCATACTGAAGTTTATGATATTCGCAATGTTCTTAAATTTGAACTTTTGAGTTTTTACTTTTTATCAGTAATTTTTATGGTCAGAGTAGCCATTCATTGTTAAGAAGTTCTATATGGAAAATCTGGAAGACATTTTGTTCATCTTGACACATTCAAAGGGCAGTATGAGTTTAATCCATGTCACTACAACAACCTAAACCTATCCCAACTTGGGTTGGTCATATGTATCATGTCGGAAGGGATCTGTTTGTTCTCTCGCTACATCCATAGGAAGATCCAAATAAATAAAATCCTTTGCAACCACAACTTTAATCCTTAATCATTAAAAATTATAATATCTTGTTTTTTTTTTTCAATCAAATGATTAACTATTGGCCATTTTCAGATGTCTCATGAGGTAGAATAATATCATAATGAAAAATTGATGGGTTTGTCTTCTTCTTTTTTAATCTTTTGAATCTCGTTTATTTTGAGATATAGAATATAAATAATATTCTGCAAATTATTTTTGTTTAAAAAAGTTGAGATTCGGAAAGGCCTTGGGATAGGATGGTATTTGTATTGGGTTTGGAAGTGTCTTTGGTTAGATTTATATATTTTATTAATGTGTTAACCAGGGCAATGCCAGGTGAATGGAAATAGGAGCACTTATGGTTATATTCACAATTCTGCAAATTATTGTGCCGCCCATTTAACAAGTCATACAATGAAGTATTGGGAGAGAGTAATTGGGCCTAGACGTGGGACTGAAACGATCCTGGACAGCCCATTTAGTTATATACTTCCAAAATAATTTTGAAGGCATATGGTTTTCGTTGGTTTGAAGATCCTTGATAAGGTTCATAGAGATATATTATGGAAGGTATTACAGGCAAAGGATTAAAATGTTGTCAAATCAATGTTATAGAAGTTGTCTGTTATGGGCCTGTGACCATTTCAAGACAATTCTTTGTGAAACCTTTTAGCTTGATACATCAGTAGTTGGCCTTGAGCACATGCTTGTGCTTTAGATAGGGATAAACTAACTTGAGACATGAGAAAGTTCTACTTATATGTTATCTGCAGATAGTATCTTGTCCAGGATGGTAATACACTAATACTAAAGCAGTATTTAATTCTAAATATAGTCGTGAAGAGCATAGCTTGAGGCAATGGTGTCTAAGATAAGAGCAAGATTGAATTGTTTATGAAACAGTACAAATAAAGATGAACTAAATTCTATATATCAATAAGTACTCTGAACTCACAAATCTGTTGTATTTGGCTTAGATGCTAGCTTTGATGTGGAAGACAGAATAAGATGATTGTTCATTTGATAAGTTGGATTGTCTTAAGTGGAGATTCAGGAGAAGTCTAATTAGAGTATTGTAGACTTATTGAAATGCATGAACTTCAAATAAAGTCCTACAGGTTGGTGAAAGTACATGAAAATTGAAAAGTATCACTTCACGCGGATCTCACTTTTTATATTCTTTAAAAGAGTATTGAAGAAAAATATATATAACGACCACGACATGCTTTGATGTAATAATTGAATTCCAGAGAACAAATTTTCAAATCGTGCTTCTTTATATAGTTGGACCATTGAAGAACATTAATTTTTTTAATTTATAAATTGTAGCAGAAAAGATTTCATTATGACTTTGACAAACAATGACATTGACTTCTAAGTTGCATTTATATTAAGAGCAAGATCTCTGTTTTAGGCATGACTTGTTGATATAAGGCCTTTACCAATGCATCTATTTCTTAATATATGTTGTATTGTTTTCTTTGTGAATTGTACTAGTCATCCAAAATTTGCCATTTTCTTCATGTACTGTAATTCTTATTCCTTATGAAGATCTTTTTCCCTTGAATAGCATGGTGGTCAAAGGAGTTGTTTGCAAAAAGAACGTGGCTCATCGCCGGATGGCATCAAAAATGGAGAAACCTCGTTTGATGATCCTTGGAGGGGCTCTTGAATATCAGCGGGTTTCGAACCTTCTTTCAAGCGTTGATACCCTGTTGCAGCAGGTTAAGATAGTTTACCCATTTTTAGTCATTAGTTGTTACTTAAACCCTTAAAGTCCTTTCTACCACTTTATAATATTATTAATTTTCTTTTATATAAGCTTTGGAATTTTCCCGTGTTGTGTATTGTGCTGACTGTTTACTCCCCTTCACAGGAAATGGATCATCTTAAGATGGCTGTTGCAAAAATAGATTCACACCAACCTGATATTCTTCTGGTGGAGAAATCTGTTTCACGATTTGCCCAAGATTACCTTCTTGCAAAAGATATATCACTTGTTCTAAATATCAAAAGGCCACTTTTGGAGCGCATAGCCCGTTGTACAGGTGGTGACATAGTTTCTTCAATTGACCGTCTCTCATCCCAGAAGTTGGGATACTGTGACAAGTTCCATGTTGAGAGGTTTTTAGAAGAGCATGGAACCGCTGAGCAGGGTGGAAAGAAGCTGATGAAAACTCTAATGTATTTTGAAGGTTGTCCAAAGCCACTGGGATACACGGTAAGTTATTGCATTTAATATGGGACAGAATAATCATACCGACGCTAGACATTACTTGTTCAAATGATTTGATATGGTCTAAGAAAGTTATTTATCCTTTCTAACCTTTTCGACGGAGATTATAGTATATGCTGCTTTCAGTTCTAAGTGGATACAGACAATTTCAAAAGCTCCCAATAGTTCTATTGCTAAACTTTGACTATGAAGATTTTCCAAATTCGACCCATTTCTATGTCTTTTTGCATCAATTGATAGAAGATATAGTTTTTCCTATTCAACACCTTCAGGCTTATGAAGTCTATCTCTAAGCATGCTGTTTTTAATAGGCTATCATGATATTGTTTGTTTCAGATATTACTACGAGGTGCTAATGGGAATGAGTTGAAGAAAGTGAAGCACGTGGTACAGTATGGAGTTTTTGCAGCATATCACCTAGCTTTAGAAACATCTTTTCTTGCTGATGAAGGAGCCTCTCTGCCTGAACTACCATTAAACTCAACAATAACAGTAGCACTTCCAGATAAGCCATTAAGTACTGACAGGTCAATCTCAATGATACTTGGTTTTACCGCACCTGCCAATGAAAAAACACTGGGACCTCAATACGCTGGTGAACCTCAAAGGTCAAATTATGTTCATACGTCAGATCTGGTAAAGGTCACCAGTGTTTCGACTCAGAAAAAAGAAGTGCCAGAGACTACTAGTGCCCCTATTTATACAAGCTCTCACATCACCAAATCCTTAGTCTCATCTTCTGGTGATGCTTCAGAAGAAAGATATCTAGCAGATTTGACAGAATATTCAGGTAGGAGAACTTCTGTAGCAGACAACATCCTGGCTGACACACAAAATAGTTACATTGCTAATGATTTTGGGGATTCCAATGTCAACAAGCAAAATGATTGTTGCACAGTGGATGTCAACAGGAGGAGGACAAATTCACAGTCTTTGCTATTTGATGGAGAGCACCTTCTTCAGGAACAGACTTCTCTAAAAGAAGAGTTTCCTCCATCTCCCTCTGACCATCAAAGCATTTTAGTTTCCTTATCATCGCGGTGTGTGTGGAAGGGAACTGTCTGTGAAAGATCCCATCTATTTCGTATAAAATACTATGGAAACTTTGACAAGCCACTGGGCCGTTTTCTGCGGGATCATTTATTTGATCAAGTACTCTCTCTCCCAACACGCACACTCTTACTTTCCAAACACTGACAAATTCTATACTTGTATCTATTACTTAGGAACATCATAGACTTGTACGAGACTGAGGGGTCTTTTTTTCTTGACAGAGTTATAGATGCCGCTCATGTCAGATGCCCTCGGAAGCTCATGTTCAGTGTTATACTCATCGACAAGGTACCCTTACAATTTCGGTTAAGAAACTGCCTGAAATTCTATTGCCAGGTGAAAGGGAAGGAAAGATTTGGATGTGGCACAGGTGCCTGAGGTGTCCACGTGCTAATGGCTTCCCCCCAGCTACTCGAAGAGTTCTGATGTCTGATGCTGCTTGGGGGTTGTCCTTTGGGAAGTTTTTAGAGTTAAGCTTTTCAAATCATGCAGCTGCTAGCCGGGTGGCAAGTTGTGGCCATTCTTTACATAGAGACTGTCTTCGGTTTTATGGGTATAATATCTTGTTCAGTTTCTTTTATACAATGACTATGAGTATAAATGTTTTGAATGTGTATTCATGTTTACTGACACTCGAGCAAAACTCTTAACATATATGGGCTTCATTACTTTATGATATATAATACTTGGGTTCACTGACATAAGCTACCCTGGTCAATGACCATACTTGTTCAATTGAGCCATCTCATTGCCCCCTTTTGGATGGCTAACTGTTGCTGTAACAGCTTGATAGATAGTTTACTTTTTCTTCTCTATCCATGATGGTTGCCATTCATTATGTTACTTGCAGATTTGGCAAGATGGTTGCTTGCTTTCATTACGCATCAATTGATGTTCACTCAGTCTACCTTCCTCCCACCAAACTTAATTTCAACTATGAGAGTCAAGAGTGGATACAGAAAGAACTGAATGAGGTGGAAACAGTATAGTTATCAATTTCCATATTTGTGAAATCTCACAGCATATACTTAACTATCTAAATCTAATAGGTATCTGGCCGGGCTAAGCTTTTGTTCTCTGAAGTGCAAAATGCTCTCCGCCTTCTGGTAGAGAAGAAATCCGGCTCAGATCCACTTAATAGTAGCATGAAAGTACATGAATCAAGTTGTCAGCTAGCAGATTTGGAAGGGGTGTTGCAGAAAGAGAAAGCTGAGTTTGAGGTGCAATTTCAATTTTTAATGTTTGAGCTTTCTTTTGTATACTAGATGCCATGGAGTATACATATTCAATCCTCTGCTATATTTCAATGAAGCAGAGAACCTATTTTGCTATACCTGTAGTCCTGGCACATTTTTTGGAAACGAATGATCTTTTTTGTGTTGAATAATGAGACAAACCATGTGGCAGGCAAAATAAAGATGCAATAATCATATTATACCACTTATCTCCCTCCTTAAGAACCTATACGGCCAGGAAAAAAACGCAAATAGTAAAGAAAATCAATTATTCCCCCAGCGCTCCGCCTAGCCCCAAATGTGCCAGAATAATCAGAAATATCAGCATTCAGAAAGGAGGTTTTCCCCTGAATTTGAGTGGTATACGTTCCCGTAATGTTAGCTTGATTATAATTCTTTCCAGATATAATAAATACCCTTGGTCTTTTGAACTAAGAGACTAGATTAGAATTGATCCAATCCAAATTCATCTAGTTTTTTAGAGATAAAATAGATTGAAACTGTATTCAATCCAATTTGGCTCATATAAATCATAAATGGTTGAGATTTGGAATAGTTTTTGAGATGCATTGTTGCTCACCTGAGAAGGAAATATATATACATTTGGACAAATAATCTATAAGATAGCTCTACGAATCAACTTCTGTTGAACCCACTTCTTGCTCTAAATACTTATTCTAGATTTAGCCAGAATTAGTCTGGATGACGAAAAAGAGTTTTTAGTTAGCAGAGTAGGCTAAAAGAACTTGGACCATACTAATTCCTATCGAATACAAATTAAAAGTTTTCCAAGGACTGCCTTATGCAAGCAAAACTGAACTGGTAATAAAGAAGCAAACTTTTTGAAGTCAAACCATGTTTTAGAGGGAACCTCTACTTCTGATATGCTGATTATTTGGCAGGAGGCACTCCAGAAGATTTTGAATAAAGAGGCCAAAATTGGCCAACCAGCCATTGATATTCTTGAGCTTAATCGACTGCGAAGACAGCTTGTCTTCCAGTCTTATATGTGGGACCACCGCCTGATATATGCAGCCAGTTCAGATGACAAGAACCAACAGGATGATGCCTTCAATTCAGAACCTGTTGAGAAACCCCCTCGTGTTGATGGGAATCTTGTCGATTCCAATGTTTTAGTTAAGACATGTAACGACTTGGGTCGTTCTGCTGTTGTCCTCTCAGATGGAAACCATGGCAAAAACCATGATCTAGGGTCAAGAGATAGCCAAAAGAATTATTATGAAGTTTGTGATCAAAGAACTGATGTAGCTACTAACTCTAATAATGAAACTGAAAACCTGTTAACATCCTTTGCCGGGACAAAGGCCAATGATGAATTCAACCTTCTGGAATCTGATGCTACTGTTCGTAGAGCCTTCTCTGATGAGCAATTCCCCATTATGGCAAGTTTATCAGACACTCTTGATGCAGCTTGGACCGGTGAAAATCACACAAGTATTGGATTCCCCAAGAGTAATACTATTTCTGAATTGGTTGAACCAGATTCTTCAATTTCCGTTGGTCAGGGAGAAAAGCTGGATGTGAGAGAACATGGAGAGGATCCCAACTGGTCTAAGGTGTCTCCTTCACCTCCTGTGTTGTCTGCCAAGCCCTCTGATAATATGGAAGATAGTATGAGCTGGTTAAGTATGCCGTTTATAAGCTTCTATCGGTCATTAAACAAAAACTTTTCAGGGACTGCTCAAAAACTGGACACACTTAGTGACTACAATCCTGTCTATATATCGTCATTTAGAGAGTTGGAACTCCAAGGTGGGGCTAGCTTACTCTTGCCTGTAGGGGTTAATGACACTGTTATTTCAGTGTATGATGATGAGCCCACAAGTATCATATCTTATGCACTTGTTTCTCCTGATTATCTTGTCCAAGTGTCTGATGAGCTTGAGAGACCAAAGGACACTCCAAATTCAATGGTTGGTATGCAGTCCCTTGATTCTTCTAATTTCCAGTCCTTCTCGTCTATTGATGATATAGCACTGGAGTCCTATAGAAGTTTCGGTTCTGGAGATGAAAGCATCTTATCTCTGTCTAGTTCTCGTAGTTCCTTGCCTTTGGATCCACTCTCATATACAAAAGCTTTGCATGCCAAGGTATCTTTTGAGGGTGAAGGACCCCTTGGGAAAGTGAAATATACAGTTACTTGTTACTATGCAAAGCGTTTCGAAGCCTTGAGGAGGATATGCTGTCCATCAGAGGTAGATTTCATTAGGTCCCTTAGCCGGTGTAAGAAGTGGGGAGCACAAGGTGGCAAGAGCAATGTCTTTTTTGCTAAAACCTTAGATGACCGATTTATTATTAAGCAAGTGACAAAGACTGAGCTGGAATCATTTATCAAGTTTGCCCCTGGGTATTTTAAATATCTTTCTGAGTCAATCAACTCTCGAAGTCCAACATGCCTGGCAAAGATCCTAGGGATGTATCAGGTATTTCTAAGTGAATCTAAATTTCACTAAACTAATTTCTCTTAGTTCACATTGCCACATTTGAGTATTATGCAGAGGTTCACTGTCTATAACCAAATTTGTGGTAGTTAGCTTGTGCAATTTACGTCATTTGCATGTCAAATGATAATGGATTGTTGTGACCTCGTGTAATTGTTGTATATCTCTATACCCACACCATTTGTTATCACTGCATTTCTATGATTACACTCATCGTCATTCTCTTTCTGATTTTACGTTGAAAAGGTAATGTCCAAACATCTTAAAGGAGGGAAGGAATCAAAAATGGATGTACTGGTTATGGAGAATCTTCTGTTTGGAAGAAATCTGACTCGGCTTTATGATCTTAAAGGATCCTCGAGATCTCGGTATAATCCTGATTCTAGTGGAAGTAATAAGGTCTTGCTGGATCAGAACTTGATCGAAGCAATGCCTACGTCACCCATTTTTGTTGGAAATAAAGCAAAGAGATTTTTAGAAAGAGCGGTCTGGAATGATACTGCTTTTCTTGCTGTAAGTTTCCATCTCTCTACTTATTGTTGATGTACTCAGTTACTACAACGTTTAATGGCTTTGGTTGGATCTTAAATAGTTCACTTTGCAGCAAGCAGATACACTTAAAGTTGGCATAGGAAAATTTCCGTGTATGCACTTACTTCTGATAGCACAGTCAAGATATTTATTGACGGAAATTGATTTTTGGATTGGGCATGTTTGGCCCAGTTTAAATAACATGTTTTAATATTACTTTTTAAAAGTTACTCTTACTCATAAAAAATGATAACATGCTTGTTTCCATCTTTGATTACTAAAAATATATCTATTTCAAGACGTACGAGTAAAACTTTTAAGCCTAGCCAAATATATGTGAGGCATCAGTGTCATGCCTTCCTACCTCTCTTCATTCCCAAAAGCCCCTCTTACCCCTACCTACGCATCCAACTCTCTAGCACGGTTTATATTAACTTTTAGATTAGCCTTTCATCCATACTTACAATGGTTGAATTAACGCTTGCAGTCGATAGACGTAATGGATTATTCGCTACTGGTTGGGGTCGATGAAGAGAAGAATGAACTTGTTCTCGGGATTATTGACTTCATGAGACAGTATACATGGGACAAGCACCTTGAGACATGGGTAAAGGCTTCGGGCATCCTTGGTGGACCTAAAGATGCTTCACCGACAGTAATTTCCCCAGAGCAGTACAAAAAAAGGTTCAGAAAAGCGATGACGGCCTATTTTCTGATGGTTCCAGATCAATGGTCACCTCCTACAGTTGTTCCTAGCAAGTCTCAGACGAATCTATGTGAAGAGAATGCATAGGGTGTGACCTTTGCTGAGTAATATCCGTTTGCTTGTACATTCCCTCCTTGGTTATCAATGTTTGAGCAATTCATTTTTATTTTTTACTCAAAATTCTATTGGAAGAAGCCTTTTCCTTGTGGATTCTCTTTTCAACGAGTATTTATATAGTCAGAAGATAGAAAACAATGTTGTTATTGACATAGAAATTAAATTTATCCCCATCAATATGGGATACCTATCCAGAAAGATTTTTGTACAATATCTTTATTTATTTTTATTTTTTTTCACCTATAATTCGAGTTGGACGTGAACTGCAATATATTTGTACAGTTTTTGTGTAATGTATGACCTTTCAAAAATTTCTATTCTCTATTCTTTTTGATATTTTCTTATCAGATTGACGGATCATTTTTTCTGCACTCACTTGAATGATTCATAGCTTTCATAAATTTACACATGATATGATGGACTAGGGATCGATGTGGTCATGAACATGTATACGCGCTGCAATTCGAGCTCTGCCAGTCCCGAACTCTCCGTAGATTTTGGATATTTGAGCTATCAGTCTCTACTTTTTAATCACATATTCTCAAAAATAAAAAAATAAAATAAAATAAAATTATTTCTCACGCCAAATAATTTCTTTCAAACAGACATTTAGAATTACGGCATGTATTTTTTTACTCAGAAATTGGAGCAGATACAATTTGAAGAGTTGCTATGTAAACTTTGAAACTGAATAATTTAAAAATAAAAATTAAAAATAAAATAAAATATATATATACATATCAGCCCAAGTGTAAGACAGATACCATCACTTCTATATATGCATATTTTATTAACTTAGTTACATTAATTAATATAATTTGTAAATCCCCTTTTTCCCTGCAACTCGTTTGTTTGTCTTCCTACTTGATCCCATCCCAACATCTCTGAAGAAGCTCAACAATTTCGATGTCTCTGCAATTACACATCACACACTTCCACTCAAACTCAATCAGTGAAGAACATAGTTCAAGAGGGTTTAGATTTAATTAAAATCTATTGGCACTTGGAATAAACAAGAAAAGAAATCAATTGATCTGGTAATGTTTGTACCTTGAATTACAAGTAAACCTTGATAATTGCTGATGAAGACGAGGTCCCTCGTCAAATCCTTCACATGTTATATCTCCATTTTCATCTCTATAACAAACAATACCTGCTGACAGATCTTCAAAAACCTAACAAAATAATTCATCAAAAGAAAAATGCTTAAACTGGACATATAATTGTTTTACTTGAACTAAAAACTGCTATAAAAAACCTTATTCTTGGAAAATGATCTGATCTGAAGCGGGTTTCCATTAACTGAGATTTGATTACGAGCCCTCATCACCAGTAGTCTATTGGCTGCAGGCCGTCTGATTGGAATTGGAGCTGGAAATGAATAACTTATAGCCATTGATCCTACGATGAAAAGGAAATGGATTGTAAGCAAATGGTGGTTTTTTTCTATGTTGTGGGACAGGAATAGAAACTTTATACACAATTCTGATTTGGCTGTACATCTATAATTAAGTAGTTAATTAGAATATTAATGTCTTGTCACGATGCTTTATGTTTGGTGGGGTCCATAGGGCTTATCTTCAACCTGTTGATATTGGTGAAAAATGAGTCGTATCAGATGCCATTATATTGTCTTTGAGTAAGCAGATATCTGGTGGTAGGTATATGATATTAATACATTCTCGGTTCTCCTACTTTTTCTCACTCCCCACACATATTGTGGATGAGTCAGATTTATGCTTTTCGACTCCAATTCTTCGCGACATTTACCATACCGTTTCGTTCGTGTTTTAATGTTCACAGTATATATATACGTACTCACAAAGATCAATCCGCTTAAAAATTATAATTTTAAAACATGCATAGAGTGTAAAGATTTTAAGCTTACATGATAGATAGAGATTCGATTGTATCGTTGAATGAGAAAGAGATGAGACGCTATACTACGATTTTATAAATTGGATTTCAAATGAAGGATGCACGTTGTACGAATACGGTGACAGTTTTGCAACAATATAAAAGTGTAGGGGTAGATTGAAAATCTTATAAACTTCAAGGACCGATTTACATCAGACAGACACTTCCAGGACCAATCTGCACCAACTAGAAAATTCAGAGACCTAAACGCGGTAGTTAGAAAGTTAAGGGACTATTTTGCTGAATGTTGAAACCTCAGGATCAATTTTGCACATCAAAGAAACTTCAGAGGCATAATTGCAAGTCAAAAAATGCAGGAGCAAATGTGCATTTGGCTGAAAATTCAGGGGTTGTTCTTCCGAGCTTTGATAAGGGGTTGTTTGGCAATTGGGACGAAGTCTCCTTTAAACAACGACTTCGAGAGCTATTGAGTCGAAGTTGAACTCAGTTTTCGTGAAGCTGTAGAAAATCTTGTTACCAACATTTTAGCTGTCCTAAAAAGCAATGACCACATCTTCTGTGACGAAGACACAAGTAAAAAAATGGATACTTAGTGATTGTTATTTCAATCAAAGCTATTTTTTTTTTTTTTCTATTTTAGCTATTTATAATGTTGTGTTCATAAAATTTTCAGCAAAATGTACTTTTACTAAAACTGTTATGCAAAATTTAATATGTAAAATGTAAATTTATAAAATACAGCAATTATTTTGTAATTTTTTTTCATATTTTTAATACATTTCACATGAGCCACGAGATTATTTTTATTTGACTGGGCCTGGTCCCTTTAAATGGGTATTGATATATACTGGGCCTGGGCCCTTCTTGCTTTTGTTAATGGGAACAATCCATAAATCAGGTTTTTAGTAAACACTATTTCAAAATTAAGGATATAGGTTTTAAATTTCAAAAATCAGGTTTTCATTAAAATTTATTTATGATTAATTAATTAATTATATATTTTATTAATAATTATATAAAGATCACATATCTAT
>CAIGRN010184008.1:0-16008 GCA_903798345.1 Fraxinus anomala | reverse complement strand
TATACAAAATATTTTATCGTATAAAATAATGATTATTAAACAGGGCTTAATCAACGGTCACGTGCTAATGCGCACACAAAATTTCGTACGAAATAATTCACCATAAACTTCCTACCTTCCCAAAAAATCTTACAATTAGCGCTGTAAAGCTGAGCGAGCTGAGCTGCTCCTGCCGGTACATATCCCACCCCACCCCCACCTTCTCATACAGACTACATATAGATACATCTATATATATTCACAAAATCAAATTGCAAAAATCAGAGACAGGTTGGGTTAATCTTCTCCCGCTTTTCCTGTAACAAAAAACCCTCAATTTTCTCACTCTCTTCACTATTTCTCGCAATCGGGGAGATTGATTTTGTCCTACCTGCGTATAAATACGTGATATACGCACATTATTATCATGTATAGAGAAAGGGGAGGAGCAGTCGGGAAGGGGGAAAGGGGACACGTGGCGAATCTGAAGAGAATCCAGGAAGCCCTAGATAAGCAAGTGGACCGATCTAATTCCTCATCATCTAATGTCTTTGCGAGGGGAGGAATCAACGGAAAGGATCCCCGTGCTGCCTTCAAATCGTCTACCCCGGATACTATGGCGAAATGCTCTGATGGTTAACCCTTTTATCCCTTTCTCGATAATTTATGATATGCATTGGCACGAGTGTTTGTAAATTATGTATTTGCTTGAGCGTTATATTGATTGGATGCTGATTGGGTTTAACAGTCAGTTAATTGGGTCCTAGCAATTCAAGAAATTAACATGTACGTTTAAAATATATGGTGTATCTTGAAAGGGGAGTTTACATTGAATTGCCTTTCTCCCGGTTAAATATGGCCATGTAAACTTAAAGATTGCATGTTCCTCTTTTGTGTATCTATTGATTTGCTATTGGTATTTGAGAAAATATTATAACTAATATTTTCAATCTTAGTAAATAGTGAACCTCCAGACACGCCTATAATCCTCTCGAAAGGTTAGGCTTGCCCTTGCAAAGAGGGACTTAGGGCTCCTATCTTGTGCTGGCTGTGCTCCGCTTGGCATATTTTGTATAAAAGCAAGTCATGACATTTTTATGCATACAAATGATGGTGTCCAGCACCAGAAACTTATGCAAACAACACTCTCTTCCTCTGTGGCTCGTGATTAGACCAATGATGAAGTTGATACTCTGATAATGAATATTGTGCAATCAATCTGTTATGTATCTTGGATTCATCACTTTTTGGTTGAAAAATTATATATATATATAAAAAAAGCATATGAGAACTAAAAGGAAACAAAGAATAGCAGCTTTGATGAACCTTCCCGAGTTTCCTTTTAGTTGTATTATGTCAAGCTTATATAGCTATTGTCTGAGAGAATGATACCTTATGTATGTAAGTACCATGACATTTTATTTTTGGAAATTTCAATGGAAGAAATTATTTATTTAGGCTTGGATGCATTTGGGAATAAATGTTTTTAGTTTAAATACACAGTAACACAGGTTGGATTTAATGGTTGGGGAAGGTCAATTCGTGAAGCTAACAAAAATGGATAGGGTTGGGTTAAAGGTTACCGAAATCTTCTTTGTAGGAAAAAACCAAATATACAGATCATATTTATTATGCTGCATTTAAAACTATCCTTTCTTTGTCATTTTTCTTTTTCCTTATTCATAATTTAGTAAAAATATATTTTAGCTTAAGAAAGAAGTATTCTTCCCTTTTTCTTTCTGCAAAGTGTGTATCTCAATAATAGTTTTCTCGACATGAAAATGAACAAAATTGATCCAACTTTATTGATCTTTTTCCTTGTTTTCTTTTCCGAATTTTGAGCCATATTCAATACTAACTTTGTTCCATTTATGATATCATGATTATAGTAACTGATAAGAGCACTTTAATCTCTAAACTAAATTTAGTATAAATATATATATAAATTAAAAATTAAAGAAAGTATCCCTAAGTTAGGAGATACAAAATAGTGGAAAACAACGTTATTGTCGTTTTGGGAACTAAACATGGAGAGCAAGATTTAACATTAAAAGGGGAAAAAGGATAGAAGAAAGAAAAAAGTTGTACTTGTGCTTGTTTATTGATGATTTGTAAACAAGCAATTTATCAATAATATTCGAACTTTTTGAAGAAATGAATTGTATAAATCATCTGCTTGTCCACCTGGACTAGTAAGGAAATCCGAATTCATTGAGACTTTTGATACAATCAAATAAAGGCCTCCAAGAGAGCCATATTCTAGTTCTTGACCGAAGGGGGACGCCAATTGTCGCTGACTCTCTGCTCATCATCCTTTGGATGGATAGAGAGAGAGGGTATAGCTTGACTTCTTTAAACAGTAAAAGGGGAATTGGATCAAAAGAAATGACCATTTTGAAATAATCATAGATAACTCACTACCCCACCCCTACCCCACATTTGTATTTTCTCTATGTATTTGCTTGAAGTGTACTTTGCTGGTATCCTCTGTGTTTTTCTTCATTTCTGCATCCATTTATTCTTTATGTGACCTTTTCTTTCTCAAAGATGAGGAAAATGTTGATGTGGCTGTACATCATTCCTACTTTATGGAGACAACATTACAAATATTATCTTTGGAAGGAACCTATGCCACTTGACGTTGAGAAATGTTTATTCCAATGCAGTCTTAGAGCCTTGCTGCCGAAGAAAATTTAATAAATTAGAGAATACAGGTTATTTGATCTCATTGTTGGATATTTCCTTCCTTGCTTGACATTGTAGTGCTTTCTCTTTCTCTCTTGTAGAATAAGTTTCCCGAAGAACAATATGCTTTGTTTTCTCTTTCTTTCTACTACATGCCTCTTAACATATATTATTTGGGAAACAACAATGCGGCTCTAAATGAATGGACCTCTTCCCAATCAGCCAGCACAAGCGTTTTTGCTGATTTTTTTTTTTTTTTTTGTCACATTTACCTCCCCCGGTTCAAGAAACAGACAGCGGCTATCTGCATTTACCAATTCAATTTCACTTCACAGTAAGAATGAAAGCAAATGCAGAAGTTTCATTCTCAATGTCACTGATAAATTTAGCCCCCCGTTTGAGCCCCACTTTTTTTTGGAGAAATGTGTTTTGGAATAGTTATTTTTTTTGGAGAATATATGATTAGAAAATATGGAAAATTTTTGGGTTTACGTGTAAAATTAATTTATGGGAGTGTGGGGTTGGAAATGAGTTTTGGGAAAAATGGGGCTCAAAGAGAAGCTTAATCTTTTCTTAACTTGGTATCTTTAGACGTGAATTGGGGAAAAGAGAAAAAAAGATACAGCACTGGAAACCAAAGTTATCATTTTTGCATATGGCTAAGCTAGTGACTTGTAGCTTCTAACGATGTCTATGTGATGGTGATTTCATCTAAGACTTACTAAAACTACGCGCTTCTCTTTGGCATACAAATAATAAATAGATTCTAATCTTTCATGTCATAATTATGAGTTTTATGTTAAGAAATAATTCATTTATGTTATTTTCCAAATTTTATAAGGAATTTTAGGTATAAATGAGACTATTATCTCTGAATTGTAGTATAGATAATTTGTTTGATGTATGAGGTATAATTGAGATTCCTCTGTGCATGTTCTTCCATCCTCTCATGCTTCAGCCATGACTGGTGTCACTCATGGGACTTATTTATTTGCCTTTGGTGAGAGAAGAATTTTGTTGTTCGTATAGCAGTGCCAAGCCCTTGGACATAAAACCTTGTGCATTTCTTTTTCTATTCGGCATAGTGCCTATAGAAAATCAAAGTGACTTTGAACAGTGTGTACATGTATTTGTTCTGGCACACCTTTCCTCTTGATTCTGCAGTAGCTTGGTAATTATTTTATATCTTTGCTGACAATTCTCTATTGTGTTGATAGAGGAAGTATCTGAGGCAGACAGTGAGGAGTCAGATGTAAGTGGGTCTGATGGGGATGACACTTGTTGGATATCATGGTTCTGCAATCTTCGTGGGAATGAGTTCTTCTGTGAGGTTGACGATGATTACATCCAAGATGATTTTAACCTCTGCGGTTTAAGCAGTCAAATTCCTTATTATGACTATGCCCTTGATCTAATTCTAGATGTTGAATCATCAATTGGTATGTTCTTGTTCGAGGAATAATTATTGTTAAAATAAGTGTTTCTTGAAGTTAATGATTCAGTTCATATCATAAAACTAAAAGTTTGAATCTTTTAGTTTGAAGAATTGTGACTATTGTTGTTAAAATTGGTGTTCTCCTTGACGTTTGTGAATCAAGTAATGTTTAGTTAGTCCTACTAGAATAACTGAAAGGGGAATTGTTCTGGTCTTTGAAGAAGTTCAAAACAAAAATTACCATTATGATTTGGTTATATCAGTAAGCTAACGAGTTTAGCAAGACATTCATTTCTTTTGAGATCTGTTGCAAGTTATTGCTACTTTTAGTTTGCGCTTAATTTCTTTTTGCAAAACGGTTTCATATTTTTACCCGCTATGTTGAAGGCAAATTTAAATAATAAACATGTAATCTTCTCTAACCGCTTAAGCTTTTAGATCAAGTCGTTCAACATGGTATTGAAGCAAGAAAAGATCCTCGGTTCTAATCTTGTTACCACTCATTTAAAATTGTGCACTTGTCATGATATAAAAATAAACCCTGCCTACACGTGTATGAAAGTGTTGAAGACAAGTTTTAAATGATATATATATGACTTTCTCTAGTAGCTTAAGCTTTTAAACCGAATAGTTCAACATGTTGGGATTACAAAGCATTTACTCTGCTAAAATTATCTTGTGGGGCTGAGCAAATGACATGTTTAAACATAGTAGATGACAAGTTACTGTTTAAGGCAAGTATAGTGATGCTTTGAAGAGGGTTTATTTGATTGCCGTAACCGAATCCTGTCTAAGGGTAAACAAGGTGCTAGGATATGGAAATGCAAAACTTGAACACGAGATTCCTATTATAAGCAAATATCTAGGAGATAATGGTATTTAATAGCCAGTGAAGTTGAAAATGCAATCCCATTGCACATCTGAGGCTTCTCTTATTTGCTGTGGCCCATTTACTAATACCGCTCATGCAAAATCATGGACAGCTGTATCCCTCACTTTCTGTAGTTTCAGTATTTTTTATGTTTTCTTCTGCCCATTGGCTCTATGTGTGTGACTTCAAGCTCATGGCCCTTTGTGCATATAGTTTTCACCTGATTGTGTTTTGAAACATCCAAATTTTGTAGGTGAGTCATTTACGGAGGAGCAGAATGAATTGATTGAATCTGCAGCCGAGATGCTTTATGGTCTAATTCATGTCCGTTACATAATAACATCTAAAGGATTGGCCGCTATGGTAAGACTTGGTTCCATAATTTTTCTGTTTTGGTTCCTAAGATTTTATGTAAGATGTGAGCTGGCTGGCTGGCTGATGCAGGGAGGAAGGGTTTAATTTCTTCTCACAAGTCCTTGGACTAGAATTCATGCTCTTATTGGACTTGAAGTTTAGTTGGTTACAGATTAGGTTTTAGTTAGGCCCTTGATTTAGTACTTTAGGTTTACATACTAGAATTAACTACTTCCTCCAGGTTTAAATTTTCCCAGCTAGAGTGGGTTTTGAATCTTTAGGTTTAGAGAACCTCTTAATTTGTTCCAGGAAACATAAAAATCGGATAATATTTATTTATAGCCCAGAAAATATTAGTTGGTTTTCATAGTTAGCTTAAAGCAGTACTGTTTACTTCGATCTCCTAAGAAGCACAGACACTCCTACTAGAGCAATGTGTCCGACACGTATTGTGTTGTGTCAGGCACTGACATTCTTTGGACACTAGAGATATATATTAAGCAACTCACGTGCCCTTGTTCCATTTTTCTATACATATTTTAAATTACTGATGCTCAAGGGATACTTTAGAAACACCGCTCTGGCAAGTGTCTGCATGTCATTTGACACGTGCTATATTAAAAATTATAAAAATAAAAACATATTTATGAGTTTAAAATTTTAAAGAACTTATTTTGGCATGTCCCCAGCGTGTCCATGTCCAGCTTTTTCAAAAAACAAAAAAAAAGGATTAAAAAAAAAAAAAAANTCTTTCAATATAGCTTCATTCCATAAATCCATTTTAGATGTGCAATTTTGTTGGTTAAAGCTTGTCCTCCTATGATTGCGCTTTGACAGCTAGAGAAGTACAAGAATGCTGAGTTTGGGAGATGCCCAAAAGTATACTGTTGTGGACAACCCTGCCTACCCGTTGGTGAATCGGACATTCCCCGCCTAAGCACGGTGAAAATATATTGTCCCAAGTGTGAAGATATTTATACTCCTCGATCCAGGTTCCAAGAGAGTATCCTTTTATTTCTGTTTTGCAATAATTTCATAGACATAGTTTGGTGCTGTTTGATTTGTTGGATCTTGAACTATCATCCGTATTAGGCTGATTGATTATAACCTTTGGACTGTTCATCCTTTCTGCCATACTCTTTCCTATTGGTTCATTAATAATCAAACATGGAGACATGTCTTAAGGAGAATGAATGGACTGAATATGCTGAACCTATTTAAAATTATTTCTTCTTTTCCCCTTTCTCTTCGATTTCTCTCAATTTTGTTTATACCCTAAAGAGAGTGAATTTGAGGCAAAAGAGTGATTGTGTGCCTCGGTTTTGTTTCTCTATGATGATTGTAGTTTCCGGTGAAACAAAATTTTGGAGATTGACTTCAATTGGAGTTGCAAAGTTTAATTTGGTACAAATCTATTTCTCCTGTTTGGTGGGGATTAAAATCAGATTTTTAGCAGCTTTTGATAAAAGTTAATGAAATGTGTGGTTGAAAAGTTGTGGAATCCATAAAATGTGATTAAAATTAATTGTTGACTTTGACTTAAATTAAAATCTAGATTTTAATCGGTACTAAACATGGGCTTAAAAAACTCTAAATCTTTATTATCTGGAAATTTGCTGTCATTTGTTTCTTTAACTGATGGGAAGGCGTTGATGGAGCCTATTTTGGAACGACATTTCCCCACCTATTTCTGATGACTTATGGACACATCAGGCCACAGAAGTCTTCCCAGAGCTATGCTCCTAGAGTGTTCGGTTTCAAGATCCACAAGCCATGATGATCAAGTCATGAGAAGCCATTAAGGTGTGAAGTTAAACGTTATTGCTTTCTTGGAACTTCTTTTACCAGCTTGTACGGTATTTTTTAGAGTAAAGCTGTTGGCGGTCAAATTATTTGCCAATCCCCACAGGACATTACTTTTATATAAATGTGGTGATATTTCGAATCTAGTTCAATTATGCCCCTATTTGGTAGTGAAATGAGAATAAATTTTATGAGTGATTTTTTGAAGAATCTGTGGTTAGTAGGTTAAATTTATAGGTCTACGTGGAAAATTCTTTTATTGGGAGAGTAAAATCCCAACTGAAATTTTTCATCTTTCTGCAAAATTTCTTTATTGATTTGCCATAAATCGAGAGTTGTTAGACTCAGTTGATTTTGAGCATGGATTTTGTCGGTAAAAAAAATATTTAATTTTAAATTATATATGGGAATGTTCTCAATGCTTTGGGGAAAAGGTGTTGGGAGTTGAGAGGCAGCTTCTTTTTTATCGCTTTCTGTTCTTGTTGTGAAAATCGTAGAGAGAGAGAGAGAGAGAGAGAGAGAGAAGGAAAAAAAATATATATGAAAAAAAATTATATATATATATATATATACACACACACATAATAGCACTTGAGATTTTTAAATAAAAATGTATAATCTTTAGAATTAGAGAATCTATGTACAAACTGTACTAATGTAGGCTATGATAAAGCCATGAATTGGAGAGGAAAGGGGTATAATTAGACATTTCGATGGTTACTGTGATGTTTTGGAATGATTATTATCTAAAATTGTTGGGGTGGGCGTCCGTCATTTGTTTCTTGAGTAATGCTATTTAATCCAACTGGAGCTATAACCCCAATTGATGTAGTATCCGTGTAATGTTGAATGAGACGTGGAATTAAATGACTCATTTCATTGTACTTATCATTTAATGTGACATTAATTCCATGTAGACTGGGGTTAACCCCAGTGAGATTAAATAGTATTATTCTTGTTTTTTAGACGTAAATTGGTGGCAAAGTTTATATGGTTGTCAATGCTTGAATATGCTTAGCTTCCCTTGTTAATTTTAACGTGTCAATTTTTGATTTGGATGAGCTAAATAAATATGAGTAATGCTATTCATAGTCGCTTATTACGGCAGTCGCCTTACGTGACATAAGTATGACAGATGATTATCTGGTGTATTAATGTAATAGTTTTTTGTTAGCTCGTACATTAAATAACCATATGTTTTGTGTATACCACATAGGGCGACTGTCGCAGTGAGCGATTGCGAATAACACTACTCTAAATATATTGACGGTGCAAATTATAAAAATTTTAACGTAAAATGTAAAAATACATGCGGTATTAGGAGCAAAAAGATTTGATTAATTTTTTTACCAACAGGTTAATGGCCCATCAAATTGCTATTACAACACTTGAAGATTCAATGGTTAGGTGCTCATTCTGGAAATACTAGAACAAAAGTTATTACATGCACAGAACGTGAGTTAAATGTTTCATTAGTAATTGGACTTATATATTTGTCACGTTTTACTTATTGAACTTTAAAATACCTTTGAATGGTCAATGAACTTTAACATGTTGCATTTTAGCACTTACCATATTTTATAAATCATTGAACTTTAAAATACTTTCGAGTGATCACTGAACTTTAATATGTTGTACTTTATCATTCAATTACCATGTTTAATTAATAACTGAACATAAACTTCCATCACGTGTTATTGAATTTTAAAATGCTTTCGTGGTTACTGAATTTTATAATGTTTTCTAGTACTTTTGATTTTCTATGAGATTCGATCTGAAGAAAATAAAACAAGATAAATATCGATTAGAAAATGAGACTTTTGATCTAAGAGGAAAATATTTATATTGATAAAAAAGATATAATTTCTCTAATCGTCAAAAACTATATTCAAAGGGAAAAAAGAATGCTAGCTTGAAATCGACATAAATTTTAATTTATATCATAAATTTTCTTTTAAGTTGAGAAAATAAAATAGAAAAATTATTTATTTTTTCGATTGAAATTATAGACCTAAATTAAAAAATAAAAATTATATCTCAAATAGACGGGGAAATTTTCGATTTAGAGTCAATAATATTAATTGAGATTAACAAAATGTAAATAACGTTTGAGCTCCTTTTTGAGGAAAAATAAGTTTTATAATAATAATTTTTTTAGAGAATGTATAGTTAAAAACTAGGAAATTTTTTAGGTTTACGTGTAAAATTATTTTATGAAAAAATGTGTCGTTGAAAATGAATTTTGAAAAAAATGACTCAAACATGGGCATATTTTTTAGAGTTGTCACAAGATAATTTAAGAGAAAAAATGTCATCATCTTCGTTTATAATATTTTATACTTCAAATTTTCAATTGTTGAATAGTTAGATTAATAAAGAGTGACTACTCAAAAGCATTTTAAAATTCAATGAGTAAAGTGTGACGGAAATTAAAGTTCAGTACCTAATGAAACATAGTGAGCGAGTGATGAAATGCAATATGTTAAAGTTCAGTGACCACTCGAAAGTATTTATAAAGTTGAGTTACTTATAAAACATGGTGAATGAGTGATGAAGTGCAATGTATTAAAGCTTAATGATCACTCGAAAACATTTTAAAGTTTAGTGAATAAAACGTTATGGAAGTATAATTGGATAATATTGAAATCTATACTTATTACGTACATACATTATAAAATATAAAGTAAGAATGGAGATTTAGAGTCTCCTGTAGCTTATCTTAAGCATTGATTATTTGGTCTTGTTTGGTGGGATTAAAATTTTGAATTTTCTAAATCAAAATCAGTAATTAATTTTAATTATATATTTCATAGGACTTATAACATTGTAATCATATATTTCATCAACTTTTATCAAATTTACTAAAATTTTAATTTTAATTTTAATTTTCACCAAATAGCGGCTTAAAATAGAAAGTATCTCGCATTTAGACAATCTCTTGAATATGTTCCAATAGTATTATTCAAGTCAAAATTGGCTATAAAATTCCGCCTTGTTTAATGGTCATTATTTGGGAAAAATAATATGTTTGAATAGTGATTTTTTGGAGAATGTGTGATTAAAAAGTAATAATTTTTTTTTTTAAATTTACGTGTAAAATATTTTATTATATGAATGTATGATTGAAGATGAATATAGAAAAAAATGTTTTAAAATAATGGCCATCAAACATGAGCTTCTCTTCCTATCCGATCAATCAAATCTCCCGAACTTGTATTCTCTTCCACCCAAGTGAATTAAATTCGAATTTTCCATTGAGATTACAAAAGTCTAATTCTTGATTGATCTAAAATTAAATTTATATTTTGTAAAATCACATTAAGGACTTGTGTGACAAAGTTTTTAATAAAAGTTTTAACATATTTTGATAAAAAATTGATTAAAAGTGTGGTTAAAAAGTTGATAAAGTTGTGAATCTTACAAAATATGTGGTTAAACTTGAAGTTTGATCAGTTAAAAAGTTCAAATTTTTATCAAACAAGGTGTAAGTCTTTATTTGATTCCAATTTTGTCAAAATCATTCTTCTTTAAAACGTTCTGCTAATTAAACAATTTTGCATGTTGATATATAATTTTCTACTAAATAATTGCTTTTTGATGTTTAGACTTGAATTGAATGTGCAAACTTGACAGTTGCTAATTAAACAATTTTGCATGTTGATCTATAATTTTCTACTTTTTAATTGATTTTTTATGCTTAGACTTGAATTGAATGTGCAAACTTGACAGCTAGTTAATTACTCAATCTTGGAATTTAGAGCATGTTTGGGCGTGCTAGTTTCTAAAAAAGAAGTCACGTCCTACCTAAAATAATATATTTGATTCTTTAGGGAAAAGAAGGAGACATAAGTATTATCATGTTTTGAGTTTGTCTCACGTAATGTCTAAAATTTCAAGAATGTGAGAAAAAGCAAAAGTGTCGCATGATATAAAAGTCGTCTATGAAATGAGATGTGACAATTATCTAACACTATGATGAAGCTCGAGGCAATTTGAATATTCACCTAAGTTGCAGTAATTCACTTGAGAATCAGAGTCGAACTAGGTTATTAAATTATTGAAAATTTACGTTGTAGGTCCATAATCTATTCACATAGTAATTATTTAGTCCCCACCCTATATATTTGTAAGAATCATTCCCCACCCTATTATTTAGTCTCAATCCACTTGATCGTTAAAAGGCACATCATAATATTCTGCTATCTTATTTATTTGCACTTGTAGCAAATCGAGTTGTTTTTTGGCCTTTTAACGCGTTATATAAGTAATTATAAATTTTGTGTTATATTTGGAAATCTCCATAATGCTTTGAGTAAAAGGTGTTGTTAACAACTGAATATTTCAGCTTTTTCTGCGATTTTGCATATTCGCATCATTCGTAGAAATATGTAGGATGATATGTAAAAATTGGATAAGTTCTACTCAGAGAAATTATTGAACAAATTAGAAATATTGATAATCTAATTCATTCATGAATTGTCAACTATAAAAATTGAGATTAAAGTGGGAAAAGAGGTGAATTCCAAATCTTAGTGTGGTCAACAATTTGAGTTATTTTCCAAGCTTATCAAATCACTTTAGTTTGTTTATTTAAATAGTTTAGAAATCGTAGCTAAGAACATCCAAATTTTGAAATGCGTATTTGAAGAGTTAGGTTTAATTGAATTTAAATTCAATTCTCAATCCTCATAGAATAATAATTAACACGTCACTTTATTACTTGTATACAATATCGTATATTTGCGAGATTTTATTGCAACAATAAATGATTAGCTACATAGTCATTTAGCTTTGAAAGTGAATTATCTTTTATGGCCACATATCTTTCCGGCTAAAAAATGAGAAATCTTTCTTCTGTTACATGAATCCAATTTTCATTTTTTTAACTTGAAAAAATTGCTCTTTTTCAGCTAGTTCGAAAGTTTTTTTTTTCCCTGTGAACTCTGACTTTGATCGGACTAATGACGTATACAATATTTGAATTCTTAATGTAGATTTTACATAGTTGGTTTGATTTTTGATGCAGCAGGTAGGGAAAAATAATTTTTAATTATAATATTTATGAATTATATGAAATATATGAATAAAAATTGATTTGACCAATTATAATCAGCGAACCATGGGTACATAAAATTTGAGTATTTCTTTACCAACTTTTTGACAAATTTCCATTGCCACTCATGAAATTTCAATTTTGTTTATCCCTAACCTTGCTCCTCGGAAGTCAAAATTGACCATAAAATTCTTTTCCTATCAAATCACTCAAATCTCCCATGGTTCTTCATATGTTTATACCCATCTTGACTTGCACCAAAATTTAGCCTGTTTGATTCATATTATTTTTTTCATTCTCATTTTTCTACTCAATTTCAACCACACATTCTTCAATAAAATAATATTTTTTATTACATCAATAACTTTTCCTTATTTTTCAACTACATATTTCTCATCACATCAGGAAAAAAAATGCATTCTTGGTTTCATAATGTATACCAAACAGGCCCTTAGGGGAAGGAATTTTTTAATCCCAAAGTTGGCACCTAGGCGGGGTCGAGGCACGCCGCCCTTATTAACAAAGCTTTGAGTTGGCCTGGCCTAAGACTAATCGTGTTACATGCTGACTCTTCTAAATCGTGTTAGATTTAGTCCATATTTGATAATCATTATTTAAAAATTCATTTTTTCGCGTACTCATTTTAAATCAAGTATTCACATAATAAAATATTACGAACTCAAATCCAATTTTTTTTCTATTTTTTAATTTAACAACACATTTTCTTAAAATCATTATTCAAAATGTTATTTTTTTCAAAATAATAGTCGTCCAATAGATGCTTATTTCTCCCACTTGTAAACAAATTTTTTTTTATGGTTTTTTTTATTTTTTTATTTTTTAATGTTGGACTTGATAGCACGCCCGGCATGACACAATCGTTCCCCGGCCTCATTTCATATGAGCCAACACCAATGTGAAATTCCACATATATCCTAAATACGCATCAAGCATGTTTATTCTTTCAATAACTAGTAATGTATTCAAAATTTTTAATTGACTATGGACTTATTCGTATGTTATATACCTAGACAAATAAAATAGGCAAGAGTTTTTTCCATTTTTTGATAGTCGTTATAGAGACGCTGTAACTTAACTTTCTCATTTTCAATTAAAATAATTTTAACGAAGGTCTCCACTTATGTGCGTTGTAAATCAAGATAGTGGAGAATGATGACACTCTGAAATACATAATATTCTACCTCCAAAGCAGCCTCTCTTAGACATCAACATAGGTATTATTTTTAGTATCACGAATATCGTTATAAGTTCATATTGGATCATACGGTTAGTAGTGCCATTTTTTCTAATGCAAATGATCCTTCAAGAGATAACTGCAGAACATACTTAAAATACTACTCAATTATTGTTCTTATTACTCATCTTAAAATTATCACAGTTGTTTAGAACTAAGAACGAAAGAAAACCTTAGAAATTTCATGAATATAGGAAACACACCTTTGCTATTTAGAGATGATTACATTCTGTAATGCACAATAAAAACATTTTTACGTAATTCTTTTTTAACACCATTTTTATATGATACATGCATCATAGGATAACATTTATTAATTGTCACTAACAAGCTTAAGATCCACGCATACCGTGTATCAATATTTTGGTCGGTCCATCAGAAAAACAAAACATTTAAGCCCCGTTATTATGTTTGCCCACAGGCCCAATTTAAGTCCAATTTAAAGCCCACCTAATGCAATCCTTATCCTTTGATAATCAAAATGATTCTGATTAATGTAAAGTTGCAATATTAATAGCAATACAGTAAAACTTCTATAAAATAATAATGTCGGGATAAAATTTTATTATTATTTTAGAGAAATTATTAATTTATCGATAAATGAATAGTTTATTAATTTATAGAGTATTTTTTATTTTTATGACTTGCATTATGTTTTATCATAATACATGTAGAAAATCAAAATAAATAAATAAATAAATAAAATTGAATGTAGTGAAACTCAAAATTTAATATGTAAGCATACAAAAAGGCACAGACATAAATACATTAAAGAGAAAATATTAACGTACATGCATTGACTTTAAAATTTAAACAAATTATTTATTTTTATGTGCACATGGAACATAATTTCTACAGTCAAATTAAAAAGTTTGTTAAACTAAAAAGAGATGAATTGAAAAAAAATATTGTCAAAGTAAAAGTTTGTTAATTTGTATTAGTATGAGTTTTTATGAATTTAAACAATTATTATCTTGTATATTCGTTGGATTTTAAAAGATCTCAAAAACAAATTATTATCTTTTGTATTTAGCAAGGTTATTAATTTAGTACAGTGGTCTAAGTCGAGACCGAATCACTTTATTATTTGAGCAAAATTATTAATTTATCAAATATTTATCGAGATTTTACTATAACTTTATGGAATAAATTTGTCCTCTTAGCATCTCTAAAAGACTTTCTATTTATAAAGAATATGTCATGCATTATTGAGGGAATCTTTAAATTTAGAAAGTTAAAATTTTTATGAACTCCAACAATGCTCTCTATTTTAACTTTTTATTTTGATTTTCTGAATAAACATTTGTTGATTTATTCTCATATTTTATTTAACATAATTTTTTATATGTCAATGGTTGTTCCTGTTAAACCTATAAGTATACATGATCGTTGATAAATAATAATGTAATGGGAAGAGTGTCATCCCATGGTGAATAAACTTTCAAATCGAATTGTATCAACTCGTTATCAAACTTGAATGTAAACGTGACAAAAGAGATTTATTGTATTGTATCTAAATTAATCTACTAATTAATTAAGATGATTTGAAACTAAAATATGAGATGTATGTGTTAGAATTTTGAATCCACCTATTATTATCTTCCTATATTCATTTCTTGACATATGTGATTTAGTGCGACTTGTGTATTCATGATAATCGATAATCAAATTTTATTTAACTATCTCTTTCGAAATAAGTTAAACATATTCTAAGTACAACCTGATCATATTCTTATTTCGAATTCATACACAAAGTAATGCATTCAGTTACTCTATTATCTATATGATTGCACACTATACATGTCATTCCTAACATAGTTGATCATCTCGTTGTTGAAGCGAGTCAAGTACCTTTTCAACAACTTACCTACTTCTTGACTCATGACATGTTCAAATTAGATCAGCTTATGATGCTCCTTAGGAGGAGCTTTTTATACCATCTCTTCGTCTCACAGATTAAGATTAGGTGGAAAGCTCTGCATTTCAAAGCTGAAGAAACCTACGTCTTGCAAGTGTTGAGATGGTCTTCAATGTTGCCTCTTCCTTCATATCGATGGATTTTTAGCATTATAAAGTTGGGGCGATATATGCCGACCTAATCTATGGGAGAAAGGTAGGATGTTATCATCATATTTCCTCTCATATGATTTCGACAGTCCGAATTCATCCTAGCTATATCGAGGTAATGGGGGCTGAAGACTGACATATCGATCCCTTGCCTCCGCCTCAACAGCTAATCTCTCCGGCCTACTTTTAGGCAAAGCATCATTTTGAGGTCTATTTCTAGGCACTTCGGTTCCTATCCTATCAAATACACTGGCGGACCTCAAATGTGTTCGCTTTTACTTGTAGACATGTAGAACGACATCCTCCATTCTGCTGAGTGAGTCTACAATCAGGAAGAACAATATAGCTTTATAAAATGTCGGCTTCTATATATATTTAAATGGGGTTATCGTCTCCTTCCTACCCTAGGTTTTGACGATAGTCACTTTGCACTTTTTCTTATTATCCTTATTGGTTCCCACATTGACCTTGATAATCGGGCTGGAAGAAGGCTGGGTGAGGTATGT
>CAIGRN010184000.1:0-15436 GCA_903798345.1 Fraxinus anomala | reverse complement strand
AAAATATTATTTTATTTAAAAAATAATATTACCTTTTTAATTAACAATTAAAAATCAAACCCTTCCCACTTAAAATTTCAAAATTACTTAACTTTTTTTATTTTTCTATTCCAACACAGTTAAAAACTCTCTCAACTTTCACCTGCTTCAATCTCAAAATCTCTTAAATTTATCCAACGTTGAAGAAGGAAATATTTTTTAATATCAAGCACTTCGAATAGGTAAGTATATTTACGTATATTTTATTTCGTTTTCGTTAAATTTTTATACGTTTTAATCAATAAAAATAGTCGAAATTTTTTATACGTTTAATAGCCGGAACAGCCGACTGTTAAAACAGCCGTGTCGACTGTTAAACAATTGTTTGTGTGTACACTTCTTGAAAACTGCTTCTCCATATCATACTTCGTAACACAAGGAATCATTTACGATGATGATCTAGAATCAGCTTGAAGTTCTTTCTCAACTTTACTTCTCAATGCATGATTGTATTGCTCTACAAAAAACTTTAAAGATGTTTTTTAATGCACGTAGCCGTCAAAGAAAGCATTCATGCTCTCACTCCATTGGGTGGTCGAGATGCCTGCCCAGAATGTGCTTTTCAAATAGCATAGCACCCAATGACTTCTCTCATTATAAATGCCAGCCAACAAATCACGATCCTGCAACTCAAAATGTTCAACCATGTTCAACTAACCTTCCTCAAATTCTTTGCAACCTGGTGTGCCATACACTAACCGATGTATAGCATTAAGTATTGACCCTTTTTCACTATGATAGTCGAACTTCTAGGACAACTTTTTTTAGAATATGCCACAAGCACCATCTATACTTAGTTCTAGGTAACACTATTTGAATGGCATTTTGTATAGCCCGATCTTGATTTGTAATAATTCCATTAGAAGTTTGACCGCGCATACATTCAAGCCATGTCCGAAATAAATAAATAAATAAGTATTCGTATCTTCATTCGAGACTAGAGCACATCCAAATAAAGTTGACTGCCCATGGTGATTCACCCCTACAAAAGGAGGAAAAGACATATCGTACTTGTTCATGAGGTACATGGTGTCAAATGTGACGATATTGTCAAATTCCTTATACACTTCTCTATATTGATTATCCGTCAAAAACACATTTCTCAAGCGTCACTTTTCATCCAGATCCATACAGAAATAAAAACTTGGACTACGTACTTTTATTTTCGAAAATTAAGCTTGTATTGCAGCAGCGTCCCCTTCCCCGAGTCTTAAACGCCACACTTTGTCAATGAAATTTCGGCAATCTTTCTCAACACATGTCGTATACTCAAATCCACATGCCTCCACTGCAGTTGAGTTATAGCTTTTATGCATGAGTATTCCTACTATATCATTCACCTCAAACTGTCTTTTAACGCGTTCACTAACTTGTCAATTGAATCTATACAACCTAGATTTAGATGAGCTTGTTTTATAGTTATGCTCTAAAGGTGTGTTTGAACCACATTATTTTGGAAAAATATATTTTAGAATAGTAGATTGATGGAGAATGTGTGGTTGAAAAAAGAAAGAAAAATTATTGATGTAGTGGAAAATATTATTTTATTGAAGAATGTGTGGTTGAAAATAAGTAGAAGAATGAGAATGATAATTTTAATGTGACTCAAACATGGGTTAAATGAATAACGTTTATACGCCATATTCCACAAGCATCAAAACACGCAGTCAACCTAGTTTTACACCCAGTTTGAATTGTAGGTGGCGGCTTGAGAGATATACTATTCTTACGGTTTCGTCAACCTTCTCGACTATAAGTAAAACTCACATATCGTACGATCCTGTCATCTCCCTTCGTTGAGTTTCTTTTTCTAACAGGAAAACCTATTTGATAAGCGTATCTCTTGTAAAATTCAAATACCTCGTTCTCATCCGCAAATTTCATACCAACTTTAGGCACGATAATCTCATTGTGTGTTCCTAACATTTCCCTAACCACACCGTCGTTACCCACAAGCTCAAAAGAGTTAACCTCCATTACTACAAGGATTAACATCACATTGTGCTTAAAAGTCATTGTATGCCAGAATTAACAACGCAGTATTTCATTTTCTCCAAAAATGTGCAACTCAATGGATGAAAAGCAACTTCACATCATGCTTAAAACTAATATTATGTCACAACAATATAAACAAGGAGATGAAACCATAATATGAAATTTTTCAAAAGTGATTGTGGTATTGAATATTTTTGTCATATCTGCGTATGAAAATAAATATGTCTCCATTCTTTCAAGCATTGCATTGCAGTGGAAAAAAATTACTCACTCATATTATACTCTGTGAACATCTTTCAATTTAGGTCAATTTGTCCACACAAGGGGAATAAGGTGAAGGAACAAAATTAATAGTAAACATTTGAGTGGTTGCCGTCGCCTTCAATTTGACAGGCGTGCATATCGGAGAAGGAGAAAAATTCATCTCTTATACCGTCCATTTTGAGTTAGCATGTGGATCAGAGCATTTAATAAAGGAAGATTGAAAAGGGGGAAATTGAAGGAATGAAGGTTTTGATTTCAATTCCATGGTTTTGGGTTGTTTCTTTGAGCATTTGAGAAAGGAAGATTGAAAAGGGGGAAATGGAATGAACGAGGGTTTTGATTTCAATTATGTGGTTTTGGTTTATTTTATTTTATTTTATTTTTTGGGGCGAGATATTGACTGAAAATCTCGTCAAAATCTTGCCGGCTCATTTTATGGACACGCTTATATACATGGTTACGTACTTGTAGCACTACCCTACTTTTTAACGGGAGCCGCTAATCATCCACCATTTTTTTTTATTTTCTTTTTTGCATGGAAAAACTCATGTCCTTGGTGTAAGCAATTTTTTTTTTAAGTTATATATATCTGAGAAAGTATTAATAGAAGAAAACTTCCCTAAAAACGTTTTCATTTGCAATATATCTTATACCCATTGAAATTTGTAGAAAACCTCTATTTGAAATATTTTTGTGCGAAAAACCCCCTACCTCAGCCGTTAAAAATCGTAAAAATGTCAAAATTAAAAAGTAATAATTATAATTTTAGTATCCAAACTTTTTATTCTTTTACAGATTATACCCATTTTTTTTATGTAACACCCACAATCCCAAATCTTTAAAATTTTATTTTTCATCTCATCTCACCTCACCTCACCTCACCTCACCTCACCCTACTTCATCTTTTTTCTCAAAACTTTATTATTTTATTTAATTCCTTTCAAAATCCTCCTAAATTCCTCACCCCAAATTCATCATTTTTTTCTTCTCATTCCAAATGGGGATCTTTGGAGTGAGGATTTATGAGCTAAGAAAAGTGTTTTTGACTACCAATTTGAAGTTTCTTAAAAAGATATTATTTAGCCCGTGTGTTTTTATTTTTTTGTACTTCTATGTATATTTGATATATAAATAGTTATAATGTATATCTTTTTCTTTCTTTCTTTTCAATTCATTCTAAAAAGCTTAATTAAAGTTTAATCTATAAATCAATGGGCGACAGTTAGTATATCTTTTCTCTCACCACTTTCAAATATGTGTTCATCCATTATGTATGTGTTCTAAATTTATTTTAATTTCATTATAAAATAGTTAAACTGCACTTATTTGAGCGCATATGAATAATGTCTCATTTAAATTATGTACATGCACGTGTTGATTATGATTTTTCATTGTTCATAGGAAGAGGAAATGATGAATTTGGGGTGAGGGATTTTGGAAGATTTTGGAAGAGATTAAATAAAATAATAAAGTTTTGGAGAAGAAGATGAAGTAGGGTGGGGTAAAAAAGTATAATTTTAAAGATTTGAGATTATGCGTGGTACATAAAAAAATTTGTGTATAATTTGTAAAATAATAAAAAGTGTAGTTACTAAAATTGCAATTATTATTTTTAAATTTTGACATTTTTATTGTTTTTAACGAAAATTTTGACGATAGAAGAATTTTTCGTGCAAAAAATTTTAAATAAGGAATTTTCTGTTATCAATTCTTTGAAAAATTACTTATGTAAAACAGTTGATTAAAAAATGGGGCAGGGGTGCATGAACGTGGTGGATGCGGTGGTTGTTTAGTGGAAGGCTGCATGTATCCCACCTATTAAATTTTTAAAATTTTTCACTTTTTTAATTTTAATCCCACATTTTTTAAATAAAATAATATTACAAATAAATATAAAATTTTTCATTATTTGTCAGCCAATCATTTTCCTATTAATCAATATTTCAAAACTTATTAATTCTCCAAAATAGGGGCCAAACAAATGACATGAATGAAATTAGTTTTTAAACATAATTTTGAAAGGATCTTCGTCTACTCAAAATTACCAAATTGCCCTTATGTCCTCCGTTCCTCCATGCTATAATAGTACAGATAGGGTTTCAAAATCCATCTAAATTTAGCCCCCTATTATTTCTAAAAAAAATTATTTTATATACTTATTTTCAATTACACATTTATACAATAAAATTTTTATACGTAAATTTTCTTCGCTCATTCTCAAAAAATTAACCATTGAAAACTTTATTTTTATTAAACAATGGCCATAAAAAGGGGCTTATTATACGAAATAAAAACATATTTCTCTGTCTATATGTATTTTATAATTAAATTCATTTTCTTCGATGTAAAAATTTCTCTTCTTGATTGATTGAACAGTAGAATAAATCTCTCCGATCTCTCTCTATTTACAACGGCGTAGCCTATTTCTCCCTTAGGGTTTTGCAGAGTCGAAGTTTTGCACATGGATTATATTATTCGGACTCAATTTTAGGGTTTCAGTTGTCCATACTGTAATGGAGAGGGCTTTTATTTGATTTTTGTTTTTGACGTGGGTTTTATCGTGGTGGTTTGAAGGTCTCCAGCAAGAATTATTCGCGGATTATCTCAAGTTTCAACCTTTGTTGTCCTTGAGGTTTGAACTTCTTTCCTTTTTATAAATTGTTGATCATGTCCTCCCCATAATTGCTGGAACGAGGTTTTTCCACTACACATGCCTGTATACAAGAAAAAAAGATGAAATTTAGGCAAAAAGGACCTTTTGGACTTAGTTGCAGCAAATGAAAGATTTTTGATCCTCGATTTTGTTATCCACTGAAACTAAAAAGATTTATGTTGTGGGACATTGTCAGCATTTTAGCGCTGAAATGGAGATGAATAATGCCGAGTTAGATATGGGGGATTCCTGCTGGGAACAGAGAAAATTGTTGGCTACATTGAAAATATGGATATCTTGGGTTTTTTTTTATGAGTTAACACTGGAAAAGGAAAAAGAAATAGAAAAGGTTGGGGCTAAAGTAATCACAAATGTTTGATTGGGTCCTGGATCCTTCCTGCATTGATTGACATCTGCAGTTTGAACATATCTGTTATCTTCAATTCTCACCGTATTCTGAAAGGGTTCTAGTGATGTCAGTTGGAAAAAGAGACCACATGTACTGCTTTTGTTGATTCGAGGAATTTAAAACATCACTTCATTAGTTCATGTTTTGCAATTAGTTGACGGTAATCATAATTGTTTTTTTGCATAGCTGCATATTCCTTTTAAATTCAGATGACATCTATATGATTATGAAGGCAAGTTTCTTGCATATTTATGACCCTACGGCCTTTAGCTAAGTTACAGGATTCAACTTTGAACTACTATATTTGCTTCAAGGACAAGAGGACAGGTTTCAAGATCTTTTGTTCTAATATCCCAATCGAATACCAATTTCAGTTAGCATACACTAGCATTGTAAACATGGTATACCATATGAATCAGCAAGAGGACAGGTTTTAGAGATCTTTTGTTCTAATATCCCAATTGAATACCAATTTCAGTTAGCATACACTAGCATTGTAAACATGGTATATCATATGAATCAGCAAGGACCCAATCGGCATGTTTCAGGAGTAGGAATATTACATGACAATTCTTTAATGTTAAATGCTATGTAGTTAGGTTCGGGACCCCTTCTCTCTCTGGATGAATGCTGCCATTTTCAATTTTTGTTTATCTCGAATTTCTGAGATTTGAATATTTCTTTGATGTTCTTAATTAGCTTTCTCAGTTTTAACATTATTTTGGTTGCCTGTACTACTTGGACATCCAACATTAAAGATGCCCCTTTTGGAATCTTTTGACTAGAGACAATATTGCAAATCTTAATGTATTGCAGTTCTGTTTTCTCTCTTTATATTGACTTAGGTAACATATTTCATTATTGTCAGTTAAAGCATAACCAAAGAGGTATACGAAACTTTTTTCCTGCTCTACTAAAACTTAGCCCTCCCCTACCCCAGAAACATAATCACACTGGAAAAATGAAGATTTATCTTTTTGGGTGTGCGTGCTAGAGGAGGAGTTGGAAACAAGGAAATGTCATGGAATGTTCAACTGGATGAGACTATGAGTTAATTTTGGTATCTGAATAAAATGGAGTATATATTTCTGTACGATGATATTCAGTTCTAATTTTTATTTTTATATTTTTTATGCTGCTTCAGTCTTCTTCAAACCATCTATATTTGATTCTCTATGACAATATCTTCACATGCACTCCCAATGTTAGAACTTCAGTTTCTATTATATTTGTTATGTATGTTCCTTACAAGACATATTGGAGTAAGATTTTATGATAGTGTTTTACCAACTATGACAGTTAGATTGCATAGCATTCCATCTAATTTTTCCTATACTATTTTATACTTTGTCTCCTTTGTGTCTCTTTGATGGCATGACATTTCTTGGTGAATTGACTATATGTCACTGAGAAGCTCATATTTGACACACCTTTACTTTCATTTATGTTTGACTACTGTGATAAGGTTCATATTGGTGTCAATGAAAGTAAAATGAATAAAATTGTTCTATAGCACCCAAGCAAATGATTCTTGGTGTTGATTGAATGATTGCCAGCATGGATTTGAATGCCTTCCCAGAACCAGAAGATGATGAAGTGTTTTATCAACCAAATTTCGAAGAAGATCATGCACCAGAAGAACAGATAGAATACAATGAACATTCAGAACACGGGGAGTCTGCTGTTGAGATTTCACGCCGGGTACTTCACTCTCTGTCTTAAATATGTTCCTTTTCAAGATTTACCAAAGACACACCATTTGGTCCTTTCCACATGATATTCCAGATTGATGCTTCTTTAGAGCTAACGAGTGTATCTTTGCATGAGAATGTTAGTTAACTGATGAATAAATCCAAGCTTTAGAAGGTAGAATGGTCGGTACTAGAAAACTTCTAGGAGATAATTTAATTGGTGAATGATGCATTACAACTTATGATCTGCTATTGTGGCTTGGGGAAATGATGTTAAAGGTTACGAATTCACATCTCTATTTCTTGGAAGCGGATGATTAATGTTCTGTGAAACCACCATTCCAGGCTTGCGAATTGTTACTCCACTTGGCTGATGACCGGATAGGCTCTGTTAGCCACTCCTGCTCTGCTTCTTTTCTTTTCTGTCTCTGTTTGCAGCACTGGCCTTTTCAAATTAATACTCTCAGCCGGGAATTTTAAGTTGATTTTCTATTTTGTTTTGAAAAATGTGATGCTTTAGTAATGGATTATTGGTAAAATGTGATTATGCTTATCCTCTGCAATTACATCCCCATGAAAAGAAGGGAAACAAAAATAGGCGACACCATGATATTTGCAGCCCATGTTTTTAAGTTGAGATGTCACCATTCGACCTGCTAATGGTGATATTTGAGGCATGATTTTGAATTAGGAACGTGAAGAGAGGATTCAGCGGCTAAAAAGACAACGTCCCAATGAGCGGCTATCATACCTATCTCAGCCACCACCGCATGATGATGGGTATCAAATGAAAAAACAGAGACCTCATAATAAACTCCCTCCAGGTAAGTTTAGGTCAATTATGTTGGCAAGGATCGGTTTATCTTTTGATGACATCCATGCTAGAGTGCTTAGTGATTTAAGGAATTTCTAACCCACTTTCATTTTCTTTTTCTGTGGAGAAATCTTATAGAATTTTTCTATCAAAGTTAAATTTGACAATGTTTTCTTAGATCTTACAATGTCAGTAGTCTGATATGATACTTGGGTGGGATGAATGCGTGAGTTTAAGTATTAGTTTTTGTGGTTGGTTAATTAGTTGTTTGTTGTCTGGGTGTGTCATTGTATTACCGGAGAAAGCAATATTGTCTTGGATAACCAGGTAGTAGAAGTTGTCTCTTCCTAATCGACAGCCGGGTTGGCAATTTGACTATTATTACCATAGCACCTTTATTTCCCTTTTGGATTGTTGTTCAGAGTATTCTTTTTGAAATTCTGGTTGCCTTGTGTAGCAGGTTGGTTGGACTGCCCTGCATTTGGTCAGGAAATAGGCTGTTTAGTACCTTCAAAAGTTCCTTTAGGTGAATCATTCAATGATTGTATTCTTCCTGGTAAAAGATACTCTTCCAGGCAGGTGATTCATCAACAGAGAGTTTTAGGAAGAAAGGTGAGTATGTGGAATTATGCACTGCAACATCTGCACATTTTTATTTATATGTTATTATTTCTGGGCACAGGGCTGGTAATTAGCACATCCTTTTCAAATTTTAGGGAAGAATATCTGAATTTGCACTTTGAACGCCTGCTGATATTCATCTTCTTTGAAATGTTGTAAATTTATATAATCTTTAAAGGGTCAAAGACAGCACAGTAATGCATCAGAGACTCGGTTCTTGCTAAATCTATAGCAAAGCCTGAATCTTGGCACTCAGGAGTTTGTGGAAGGGATCTGAGACCAGATGTCATGTGACCAAATTAATTAGACATTCCATTACCTATATAGGTGAATAGATGAAGAGAGGTGGCTATAAAATGGCCCTAAGTCACTTCATGACTCAACTTGAGATTGAGCAACTACTAGTGAGACAAGCTTTATATACTTTCAGTGTTGAAGCAACTGCGAAGCCAGATTTAGGCTTCCTTATCTTTTTAACCTTGTATGCAGACCAAAATATAATGTGAGGGAAAAAAGCTGATGTTGTATTTGAATTCCTCCTGACAGAGATTCTTATCAACTAGTGTACGATGCGTTGCCATCATTGAAACTTGAAGATGAACCAGTGAACCAGACCTGTAATTTTACAAGAAATAACTTAATTGATTGGAACTATAGACTTGCTTGAAATAAGTTAGAGCAGTTGAAACTTGAAAGCTCCAGGATCATGATTATAGGTAATCTTTAGATAGTAACATTATCCTTTATATACAGTGATATAGAACCACTGGTGTGGTGAATGAATCTTTGCCCTTATCTGGTGCAGATTAAAATCAAATTTTTAGTAGATTTTGATGAAAGTTGATGAAATGTGTGGTTGAAAAGTTGTGGGTTCCATAAACTATGTGTTTAAAATTAATTATTGACACTTGACTTTGATGAAAATCTAATCCCTACCAAACAAGGGTTTAATGTCTGCTGATCAATTAATTTGAAGGACACTTTGATAGAGCCTCTCAGAACACTGATTTAAATTTATATACTGAAATGTTATCAGCTTGGTTTGGTGATCGATCTTACAAATTCGAATAGATATTATTCGACTAATGATTGGAAGAGAGAAGGTATCAAGCATGTTAAGGTAGGTAATCAATATTTCTACATCCTTGACTCAATAATTACATTTTCATAAATTTGCGACTTTAGATTTTTGAGTGCCTGATTAGTTGCGTTCTGATTTAGATTCCTTGCAAAGGGCGGGATTCTGTGCCCGAGAATGAGGCCGTAAATGCGTTTGTTTTTGAGGTATGTTGCTCTTTAGACACATTCACCACACTTTGTGCTTGTAAGCACATATGAAGTTTGCTCTCTTTTGTGTACAATCTTTTTTACTACTGAAGCATGGTAAATAAATTAATGTTAGCTTCCATGTCTTTGTCTTACTCTCTCCAAATGAAAGGAAGGGACGTTTGTATCTGCCCATTGAGAAAGTGGCTGCAATATTACCACATATTCATTCTCTGATGACATACATACCGAAGCTAGTTTTTGACGGGCGAGTTTAAGAGGAATTCAGTTAGAAATTTTATTTTTAAGGTCTTTAGGTGTCTTTTTATCGTTCTACGTTTCTGTATGAATAGTTTTTTGTGCTGAGTAGTCTCGTAATCCTAGGATTGGGATTTGTTAGTAGTTTCCTCACTTTTTAGTACTTCGTTCTTAGCTGTAATGCAATGTATACTCTTCTATTCTGATGAATTTGAGTCATATTTGCATCTATGGATAAGTCTCAGTACAAGCTTTTTGGTGCAATAGAATTGTGTTTTTTTCCCAGTTTGGTGTTCTCCAGTAAGACTGAGTGTATACTCACTGGAGCACGTGTGGATAAGGTGCTTAATGAGTAACAATCCTTTACCCTTTTGTTTACTGGATTCATTGTTCGCACAATATTTTGCAGCCTTGGACTACCAGAAGCTGAGATAAAGTAGTTCAAATCCTTTGTTAAAAAAACTCAAGATTTGTATTCTTCTTTGGTTATATAAATCCATCATCTTTCAGTAGCTGTACATCCGTCAAAAGATTGAGGCCATTCTGTGTCACTTTAGTTATAGGGATAAAGACCACTAGTCTTTGAGTTGTTAATTCGAGTTTCAGAAGTATCTTTCCCTATTTATTTAACCTTCTGATTTTCCACTTTGAAACAATGACAATTTTCTACCCTGCCAACCTCTGGAGTTTTAACTTCAGTGTTGCATTAATCTTTTAGTAGTTTGATGTATTAGTGTTGGACCCATGCCTGTTACCTTGAAAGGAATATGGGTTATATATGTTCTTATGTCAATTACATGCTCTCTTTTAATTGTTCTTTGCATACTGCATTAAGTAAATGGCTGGCATACTTGGAGGAACATCTCATGCTTCTAATATCCCATGGAAATTGTAAGTAATATATATATGCTTTTATCAGGTCTCACAGTTTCTTGCTCGACAAAAGCACTCAAAGAAATATATTCTTATCCATTGCACCCATGGGCACAATCGAACTGGGTATATGATTATCCATTTTCTCATGCGAACTCTACCTATTTCTGTCACTCAGGTCAGCTCTCTTATTATTTCTTCTTCCATTTTCATGAAACAATAAATATGTTATGATATTATCTTGCTTGCTCTCTCTTCATGCAGGCAATCAAAATATTTGCCGATGCTCGTCCTCCGGGGATATACAAGCCAGACTATATTGATGCCTTGTACAGCTTTTATCATGAGAAGAAGCCTGAAATGGTTGTTTGCCCTTCAACTCCCGAGTGGAAAAGATCTTCTGAACTTGATCTGAATGGTGATGCAATGCAAGATGACGACGACGACGACGGAGGTTCCACAGCTCCTCTGCAGGTATGTTCTCTTTTTACAATGATTCTTGATGATTCTTGCTGCACAACTATGTAGGGAAGTTTCGAAAAAGTGACCACAACTGTTAAAAGCTAAAGTTGCTGCCTTGAGATTTTTGTCATTATGCCTTCAATTTTTTCACCAAGTATTCTCACAAATCTCCCTTCGTTTACTTCTGACTTCTGTTGTTTTAGGAGAGTCATGAGACACAGCTAGTAATGACAAATGATGACATTTTGGGAGATGATATCCCAAAAGATCAACAAGAAACCCTTCAGCTGTTCTGCTATCAGTCGCTGAAGTTGTCTGGCTGGGTAGGAACTCTGATGGCTTTTCTTCGTTCTGCGCGCTAATCTGTTTCATTTAAATATATCTGATATAGGATTTCTTTTCAGTTGTTTTTTATATTGCATCATCATCACTTCGTAGGCTGGAGTTATTTTATTTTCATATTTGTGGTTATATTGGTCTAATTTTGAAGTATTATTTACAAGTACATATCTATTGATCCTTCTTTGTTGATTCCTTGTTTAATTTTCAGGGAAGAGGAATCCAACAATTCCCTGGGTCGCATCCAGTTTCTCTCAACAGGTATTGATCATCCTCTTTCTCTTCTTGCGGAAATGAGTGGCTTTGTTCTTCGCATAAATTTGAGTTTGTCCTGCTATTAGCAATTCATATTGATGTCTATCAATATGACATAGTTGAGGCAGCATATTTTTTCCCTTCCCTGTCACCCTGCTCTAGGCCTTCAAAATTATATTGGAAAGTTTACTTTTTCATTGGCACTTAATTTGTAGTTAAATAGGAAACTTTAAAACTTCACTAGCATTATATTTGTGAAGTTCCATACCTTTTTTTACCAACTGGAGGGGGAATAAGTTATGAGCAATAAGGAGATGAGGAAAACAGAAACATATGGTTTAGGTAGACTTCTGAACTTGAGATATTGGATTCTACCAGTGCTTTATGGAGGTGGCTAAGCAGAGCCCCATGAAGCTCGTGGAAGGAGAGAGTTCGAGGAAGCTGCCTAGTTGACAAATATTCATACATGGACTCATCCTTCTGATGTCATTTTGTTAAACTGTGCATCTTTCAAAAATCTGTGGAATTAATTTTTTGCCAGAGGCTGGTTGATATTTCTTGTTTTGCAGTGCTATAACTTTCTGCCAAACAAGAGACTAGTATTCTTTTCCTACTTTGCTGCCTTTTATCTCCTCTTCCCCATAGTGGATGATGAAGTTTGTTTTAAGGGATGTTTCATCGAGAATGCAGTTCACTGCCTTGTTTATATCTTTTCTGGTGGGGAATTTGTGCATAATGCATATTCAAAAATGAAATTATGACCTAAATTTTTGTTCTAATACTAGCAGTTGGTGTTTGTGCGTCCTGGTTTAGGCATAAAACCTATGAAACCTTCCTGATGCGAACCCATATAGCAATAGTAGCTCCGAAACCATGAATCAAAACCCCAAGAAAGCTACAATCTCGGTTTGAAGCTTGACCCAATAATTTATTGAATCAAAGAACCAAAGTTGAATTGAGCCCTTAATCACAAAAATTATGAATCTTGCTATGAATTTGTTGGACGCCACAACGAATTAATCTTTGATGAGTTCGAAATTCATTTCATTGAAGAACAAGAGAAAGCAACCTCACTTTGTAATTAATCTTAATAATAATGTGTTGTTTAAAATGAAAATAATGAGTCTTATTTATAGGGAACCCATTAAAACGGAATTATATCAAAAAGATACCATAACTAGAGTTCTATCATAAATAGAGTTCTAGGAAAAAATCTTGAAAAAACTCATCCAGAAAATGTGCGGCCGCATAGTAGGCCTCTTTTCTTCTCGGGTTGGTTTTGAGTGTTGAATGCGTCCGTATGCATATTAAGCCTATGCTGCTGCATGATTTGCCGCAATCTCCTCTTCTTCCTTTGCTTGAATCAAATGCATCCGTCTTGGTTTTTCTTCCATGTCGAACGTGAAACTTGATGTTTTACTCGTATTCAAGCTCTCGGTCCATGTAACTTGAACGGGTAATCTCATGGCTTGCTTGATCTTCTTTATTCGCGATTTCGTCATTGGTCATTCTTCCACAATCAACGGATCATTGCTAGGTTTCGTCCAATGAATCTCATCACTTCCCAACTCGACAAAACTTCCCAAATCGGGTCTATTTCTTTAGCATTTGGGTTGGTTTTCGGGTTAGGATTTACCCAACCCAAAAATTCTGTTTTAGGCTGGGTTGTAAAAAGAAAAAAATTGATTTTCAAGGGTAAAATACCCTTGAAAATGAAAATCTGAACAGACTCATGTCGGTTTAGGTTGGTTTTTTTAACCACTCGGTTCAGTTTTGGCGTTGGGATTTCTCCCAACCCAAATTTTGGGTTCGGTGGTCAGGTTGGGCCCGAACCGGACCCGTACCCATCCCTACTGGTTTCTTAGACACGAGGATACACACTGTGCCAATATCTGAACCGAAGTTAATGGGACGTGGCTTGGAGTCTATGAATAAGCCCCTGCAGAAATAGTAACAATTTGCTTCACATCTGTGTTATTGCTTTCGAAATTTAGAGAAAATAGTTCCACTGGTCTGTAGTGATGCCTTTTTCAGTGGGGAAGCTGTTAATATATGAAAATTAGGTTTTGGTTTTGGAATAGATGGTGTGGTTTTCAAGAGATGTGTTATGATGGGCAATCATGTGATGCTGGTGCATCGAGCTTAAGACAAGTGTGTTCTTTCCCAGATATGTTTGTGCTACTCCACTTGATGTGTAACCACAAGATTTGGTTTGATTTGTACCCCCATTATTAGGTGCACAATGACGGGAGAATTCAGTTGACACCTGTAGCCCATACAACCTTTCTAGAAAACAAGCGAAGAATGATTAAGATCTTGTTTTGAGATATCATGACTTTTCTACAAGTAGAAATAGTTTACTGTGCATCAGACACATATGAAACTGATGTTTGAGCTAAGATGGGCATCACTCCCCTTTATTAAAAAACTCAAATAGTTTAAACAACAATATTCTACCAATGACAAGGAGTTTTATGAAATGGTGCAATTTCTTTGTTATTGGCAGCAATATAGGAAAGTGTTTGTCATAAAATCTGACTGCGAAGCCTTTGGACACCTTGGTTCCAACTTCCAAATGGAAGTTAACTTAAAGGCATGTTAAGTGGGTGGCGTTTCTCCACTAATGCACATTTTTTCTTAATAAAATAGTAGATTTTGAGCGATTAAGGATGAGTATCCTAATTGTTTATTATTTGGTGTCATCTCTAGCAACCACTTTTGATTGCTCAAATAGGGAATGTAAACTTCTTACTGGGGATGTTTAAGAGATTTAATTGCACATTTTTCACACTTCCTTTTTGTTTTTAGAATGGGAATTACATGTTGGAAGTGTAGTTAAAAGGATAAGTCCATAGCCATAGTGAAGATAGGTTTTATTGGTCTTTATTGGAAAGGGTTGTTGGTGTTGAACCTGTGAGTTAGATAAGGCTAACAATAAATGGAACATTGTTTCCCACACTTCGCTCATGTTCCACATGCCCATTTGTGTGATCTTAGCATGAACGGTCTTTGGGTCACCTAACTGCTAGAACTCGTGATTCCGTTTTAGAATTTGTCGATGGATTTTCCATCAAGAATGAAGTTATCATTTTGTAATTGTGAGATCATAAATTAGTTACCGCATCCAATATCTTTTTGAAAAAAAAAAATCCCTAAAGTGTTGGACTTTCTATTTGGAATGGAATAGGATCACTGTGAGTGAACTAGACATTGAGGAATTGTCTATATGTAAAATTTTAATTATTGATATGGGACATAGCCTCGTGCATTCTGTCACACGTTTTCTATAACGTGAATTATACCGCAAGTGTACGGTGTCAAGTTTTGTAATATAGTATTGAAGTAAGAGTGTCGAACTTATTGGGATTGTCATTCAAATTTTTACTAAGTACTATAATTATATAGTTTCTATTTTATCTAGACAAATCAATGATTGATTGAATGCTTTAACTAATCTAACGTGATTCGTTCCGACAAAATTGAAGAATGCAAATTAT
>CAIGRN010183999.1:0-15116 GCA_903798345.1 Fraxinus anomala | reverse complement strand
TTATTATGTTTAGTACGTGACACTCGAAACTTAAGTTCGGGGTGTCGCACCAAAGATCAATTGTTTCACTTTCTTTGGTGTGACTTGGTTCAATAAAGAGCTCCAAAACTTGATTTTCTTTCAATATCATGTATTTTGAATATACGTGACTCGATTCGACTATATCTCTAGTCAATGAGTTTGTATTTGAAAGCAATAATTGAAACGATTTAGATTCTAACTTTAGATTGATAGTAAATGAGGTTACATGATGATTGTCAATTCTATCATCATCGTCTGAGTTTGATTCTTTGTTCTCATCTTTACTCTACGTACATTCATTGCTTCCTTAGATCGATACTTCTTAAGTTTGTTAACACATTCAATAGCTATATGTCCAAATCCTTCACATTCATGACATTGAATACGATTTTGAGTTCTTTCCATAGATGAGTTGAATTTCTCCTTGAGTTGTTAAACGGCTTCTTCTTTGAGTTGTTAAATGACTTCTTGTGTTAAGGTTGAGGTTTTGAATTCCTTTTTTTTATTGTTCTTTAGGAATTTTTTTAACTGCTTGGTGAGCATAGCCATATGTTCAACATCTTTGGCTTTGAAAAAAACTCTGGATCCTTTTCCTTTTTTTTACCAACTTTTCCACCTTTATACTTTCAATGTTTTTACTTTCCTCGACGGCAATCACTTTGGAATGGAATCTATCAAGTAGTGATCCGAGATTTTTTTCATTGCTTTGCTTTCGTAATACTTCTTTCCCAAAGTGTACGCCGAGTTGGTAATATCATTAAGCTTGACATAAAAGTCCTTGAATTGTTCATCATTACTCATAGTCAATTGGTCAAATTCAAAGGTGAGCATCTGGAGTTTTGAAGACTTCACAATGGAAGTTCTTTCATATGCCACTTGTAGTATGTCCCATACTTCCTTAGCTACCTTGCAAAAGAGAAAAATTACATTTAAAGATTTTGAATTGCAATTAGCATTGCTAAAATCAGTAGTTCCTCTCTCTCTCTCTCTCTCTCTCTCTCTCTCTCTCTCTCACATTTTTAGTAACAGTTGGTGTTTTATATTCATACATGATAAAATGCCAAGTTTTTTTTTTCTTTTTGTCTAAGGATTGAATATATACATGCATCCTAATTTTTCAATATGAATAGTTCATCCCATCAAAGATAGGAGGTCTCAGAGGTGCTCCGTCCATTACTAGATTTTTGGATCACACTTTTTAAAAAATAAACCGTTCAGATACCAAGTGTAAATTCTAAAACCTAGATAAATAAAAAAAATTAATTTTAATTTCAATGTTATAGTTCTAGACAACAAACAGTCAAAACTTTCTACACTCAGATTTTAACAGTTTTTGAATGGTGTATATAAGATGTGGTGTGTTCTACTGTTTTAATTGAATGCAGAAATTAATTGAAATATTAAAACTAGAACACAAAATCTAACGTGGTAAACCCTGAAGGAAAACATCCACGGACCCATGCAATGGGTAAAATAATCCAATAAATCAAATGATAAAAAATAAAATAGTCTCAGTTTTGTAATTTTGCAAAATTTACATAAACAACAAAAACAAATCCTTTGTTTTATTCTTCTTTCGACTTGTAGAATTGGAATCAAACCTCCTCGTCTTGACTTTATTGCCACTTCACTATTATATTCGACTGCAACTACCACATGGATTAAGAATCACCATTCTTAGCTCACGCCAAGTAGCTTGATCAATTAGTAGGATTGTACATTAACTCACATTATCTTGTTTCTCCAAATAAGTTAAAGAGAACGACTGTCTTTGAACATACTTAACGAAGCATCACATTTGTATGAACTCTTTCGAGAACACCAGAACTGTTTGCTGTTGGATAACAACTGAACGACTAGTTTCATGTTCATTGACGGAGTTAGGTTTTTCAAAGCTTCCTTCCTTCCTTTCTTGATTAATTATCTTACTTATTGGTAAAATAATTATCAAAGATAGAAATAAAATCTTATACGACAATCTGCAATAACATGGTAACAAACTTATCATAAAGAATATGCAATTATCTTAAAAGATATGCCAAAAGATATCCTAGATTTGTAGAAGTCATATCTTATTATGAAAGATATGTCTAAATATATCCTAAATTTGTTAGAAGTCTATAAGGACAAATAACTTTAATTTAACAAATCCTTATATTTTGTTTCTAAACCAATCTACAATATCTAAGATAATATAAAATTTATTTTGCATGGACTATATTAAACAAGGAAAAACAATAAAAATCGCAGCTCAAATATTCTGGCAAATTTGCTTACCATCCTAGTATGTCAGGATTGGTTGCCGTTAGGACCATACCCTGTACCACTTTTTGGCAGTTTTCTTGATATTTAAAAATCAATCTATACACTAAGCCCTTGTTTGATGTTCATTTTTTTTTTTCTCAAAATCAATGTTTTGAATATTGATTTTTAGGAGTGTGTGTAATTAAAAAGTAGGGAAAATTTTTGAATTTACATGCAAAATATTTTATTGTGTGAATATGTGGTTAAAAATAAGTATGTAAAAAAGGAGGTTTGAAAATAATGATTGTCAAGCAGGGGCTAGTAAGCCAATAAATTAATATGTAAAAATATGACACATATTTTTCTAATAGAAGCATTGGAGGTTTTTGCCAAGCAAAGGGGCAACTAGGCGCTACAGCCGATTCCAAGGTTCCTAATTCGTTTTGGAAATATATTTTTAAGATTGGGGCGTTCCACATGCTTTTGAAACTTTTGAATACTTCTATAAATAGGAAAACTAACCTATTGTATTTATTACAGCTCATACATCATAATATTTTATCATTTATCTCGGAGAAGTTACAAGGCAAAATTCATCCATATTTTATGCAATTTGAAGGAGTAAGCGGCCCAATTCAAGATCATTGAAGAGATTCAAGATCAAAAGGTTATACTTCATCTCTTAATCTATGTTATTATATAAATTCAAGATCATTGAAGAGATTCAAGATCATAAATGTTTTTGTCTTTCAATCATGTCCGAATAAACACCTTGTTTTTAGGATGATTGATGATGCCGTGTTTAACTCTTTAACTCAATAAATTGATTGTTCTTAGATTAATTCTTGTTATTGTTGATTATTTGTTATTGAATTGATTGACATCCTATTATCTAAGATAATAGTAGGACTTTTTTGGGATTCATGATTATACCGAGAGGTAATTCATAGCTCAAATAACAAACAACACTAAGTCCCATTGAATATAGGGATATACTTCCTCGCTTAGTGCAAGCCTAATAGATATTCTAGTTGTCTTACTTTTTTATCTATTCGTAAACTTCATAGCGATATAGTCGGGTTAAGATAAATGTAAAATTTACACTTGTCTAAATCACCGAAAGTGACTTTTGGGAGTATTATTATGATGTTGATGCTTTTTTTATTTTTTAGATTATGTTAGGAAAAACCCAAGATCGGAGCAAATGTGGATCAAGGACGAAATTTGGATAAAAGCCTACAGTTTTGGGATAAAATTCTACTTTTCAGAAATTGAAGGACATGAATTGATGTAAAGAAGGATTTGGATACACAATAAAGCTGATTCAGGGACTGAATTGCACTTTCTTAAAGAATTACGGCCTTCGTGAAATTACAAAATAAGTTGGTTAAGAAAACCTGAATTTGAAGTGGTTTGAATTACTTGCTTGCTTGGAGGAATTTGTTTGGGAATCAAGTTCTGGTGACAAAAGAAAAGTAATCCTTTTTCTATAACAAGTGGCGACAAAAAGTAGGGAAGAAATCGATGATTAAAGAAGAATTGGAAAGAAAATTGGAGATCTTCAGTGCAAACTCATTGACAATTCTGCACGAGATTTTGGGATTTAATTACGAAACATCATTGTTTTACCAGTAGATCTACAATAATCAGTAAAGGAATCGAAGAACTATTATTGGAATTCGCGTGGCAAAGAAATACAATAGTTCGAAGTATTTCTTTTATCTTGTTCGCTATTATTGAACTTAATGATGTCTTTTAACCTTTATTTATTTAATATCAAAATTATGAGTGGTTGGATATTTTTTTTTATGAAGTAATGTAGCCTAGGTTTTTAATATTTGTTAACTATTTATTGTGTATTTAATTTCTTTTAATTGAATGTGTATTAATTGATTGACTTAAGGATAATACTGAGATCGAGAGATGTTGTGTATTATTGTGTATCTTGTGCATTAAATGACGGATATTATAAGAGACCAAAACATAATTATAGGCTATGCAATATTGGTAGAATTTCTATACGTGAAATAATTTATATGTGTATGAATTTGCTTAGAGATATAGAAAATTTGTGCATATGAATATAGTTAATTTTCTTCAAGAGAGATCACTAACCATAATTGATTAATTCATTTATTGCCACATATGAAAAGGGGCTAAATGAATAAAATTAGGTGAACTTTAAATAATCTAAATGAAATCGTAATTCATGTCCATTTAATCTCATAATCTTCTCAAACATTATATAAGTAATCACCTTAGTTTAATTTAGTACAACTTTAGTTACAAATCAAAATCTTGAGTTGATATTTTGTTTTTGTTTTCAATTAGATTGAGGCAATTAGGGTAACAGTTGATAGTAAATAGTAGTCTCCGTGGGTTGATACTTGGACACAACAATATCACTTTATTACTTGTCGAGATCCATACATTTGTAGAATCAATCAAATAAGTTTTTGACACCGTTGATGATTTCTCTATTCACTTCAGTTTTTATTAATTAATCCTAGTTTTTATTTGAACTTTTTTTTTTCCTTTTTCATGGTTCTTTGAATGCGAAGTTCTAGGGATGGTTCACAATTGAGAACGCAAAACCCTCAAATTGGCTGAAGTGCTGAACGACTTCTATTGAACAATATTCATTGATCGTCTATAACAATTGAGCAGATAATTTAAATTTAAATTTTACTGGCCAACTCCTTGAACATATGGTCATTCGAACTCCTAACATTGGCGAGATGAAAATTGTTTAAGCTCAAGTTTCGGAGGTTAATGGATGGATGGCAGTGGTTTTGTTGGCCCTTTACCTCCTCAAAGTATGGTAGCTTCTTATAAGCAGATGTACCTATAAACATTCTGGAACAACTTTTATCTCCTCAGAATCAGTTTTCTCGATTAAAGAATGAACAAGGCATGCCTCAAACAGTTCCGATATAGAAAAACTTGTAAAATGCGTATGTTAATCATAAAGAGATTCGACGTTCCTGACCCTGCTTCTACCATGGAAGTCGACGATAGACAATAACTCTCCCCGAACACAGCTCATGAAAATAATCAAGTGTAAAAGTCTCTACCACCACCTTGTCTATTGCATCAATTTGAAAGCAGCTGAAAATGGCCTTAAAAGCATTAAACATGATATTTTCTTTGATGAGCGCGGTAGATGAAAATGGTTTGTCCAATATAAGCATGATATCTTATTTTCTTCCATATCTAGGATGATGGAATCAGTAGGGAATATGAGTATGTGGAGCTTCATCAAGATGTCTTCTATGGTCCTCCTAGAATGTTTTATTGAATGGCAGCTAGTTGTAGAGACACTATAGTTGTTGTCTATTCTAAAGCATCGATGAATGGGATATTGATCTGTAACTTTTTAATAAACTCCAAGATTTTTGTGAACTGCTTATCTAACTTGTGCTCCTATAGTTTTTGAAAACGTAAACTTTGATAGGATCAGTTCCTTTAATCGTCTATTGTGTGAATCCTTTTGTTATGTTCATCTTGTGATTGTTCGGATCATTCCACTTGCTCCTCATTGATGTAGGGTACTTGTCATTAATAGCAACATTCCATTTTACATAGATTTCAAGTAGCTGAACCCTAGTGTGTAACACCCAAAATCTTGGAACCCCAGAACTAGCTGGTAACGTAAACATTTGTTAGAATTTGTGTGTGATTTGAATTCTAAAGATATTGTCTGAAAGTATGATTTCTTCTGCTTTCCTTTGAGAATTGGAGGATTTTAGATTCTATATGAGGCTTATTAGGGGTTGTTAGTGGGACTTAAAGAAGTTTTGAAAGAGTTCAAATTGAAATAGGATAAAAAATCATGCAATGGCGCTCACCACCCGCTCAGGAGCTGCTCACCCATAATAGGGACTTCGCATTCGCTAAGTGCCAGACAGCCACTCAAGATGCAGTGTCACCTTCGAAGGCCGTCCGACTATGATGACCGAATCCTTAACTATTCGAGTGTCACGAAATAAAATTCGATTTTTTTNTCAGGAGCTGCTCACCCATAATAGGGACTTCGCATTCGCTAAGTGCCAGACAGCCACTCAAGATGCAGTGTCACCTTCGAAGGCCGTCCGACTATGATGACCGAATCCTTAACTATTCGAGTGTCACGAAATAAAATTCGATTTTTTTTAATAGGGACTTAAATAGTAACACGAAACGATTTTACTCATTAAGTAAATAAAAAGCAGTTTTAACTTCAATAATTAATTGCGAAATCTTAATATTAAAGAATAATGCATTGACGTAAAACATAGCCTAAATGATGTCTTATAAAAATGAAACTTAAAAGTTGTATTTCAAACACAATATAATTTATTAATCCTAGCACATTGTCATCTCCACGTTGTCTAACTCGAACCATCAATTGTCCTCAAGGGTTTTAATATCATAGAGTGAGATTTATAAAATCCACATAAGTGCGCCATGAATTATTATCTTGTATAACTTAAATGAGCATAATAATCATAATCAACATAATAGAGACATAAGAATTTTACTGAACATGTGGGTACTTGGCATGCATCTCCACCTCTCGCTGCCACGTGACCTCTTCAATCGAGTGATTACGCCACTGTACTTTTACTAGTGGGATCTGTTCTAGGGGCTTGAAATTTCTGACTAACAAGTCTTATTGGTACTTCTTCATAGCTCAAACCTCGCTGTAATTCAATAAACTAATGGTTGACGACATGACTCGGATCAGGGACGTACTTCCTACGCATTGACACGTGGAAGACTTCATGTACAGCTGAAAGTTCTGGTGGTAACACTAAATAATATGCGACGTTCCCGATGCATTACAAGATCTCCAACGATCCAATAAACCTTGGTCGCAACTTACCGTTCTTGCTAAAACATAGCACTTCTTTCATTGGTGCCACTTTGAGGAATACATTTTCACCAACTGAAAATTCCAAGCCCTTTCTCTTTCTAACTATTTTGTCTATCTTGGGCAACTTTCATGCTAGTGTGAATTTTCTCAATTGCATTCACCATCTGCTCAATAATCTCTGGCCCCAAAATCTTTCGGTCACTGACTTCATCCCAATGAACTGGTGATCTACACTTTCTCCCATACAATGCCTCGTATGGTGCCATGTCAATTGAAGTGTGGTAACTATTGTTTAGAACTCAACTAATGGTAAATGATTCCCCCATTGTCCCCCAAACTCGAGTATACATGTCCGAAGCATGTTCTCCAATGTTTGAATTGTCCGCTCAGACTACCCTTCCGTCTAAGGATGGAATGCCGTACTAAACTTAGTTTAGTTCCCATAGCACGGTGTAGATTTTTCCAAAAGTTTGATGTGAACCTTGGATCTCTATCTGATACAATAGAAATAGGCACACCATGTAACCTTACTATCTCATTGATATATAACTGCGCGAACTGGTCCATAGTAAACGTAATCCGAACCGGCAAGAAATGAGCAGATTTGGTGAGTCGATCTACTATGACCCAAATAGCATCGTGACCTCTTCCTAACCTTGGAAAACTAATCACGAAGTCCATAGTTACATGATCTCACTTCCACTCTGGGACTTCTTGTGGTTCAAGTAACCATGGCGGTCGCTGGTGTTCGGCCTTCACTTACTGACATACCAAATATTTCTTGACATATTCAGCTACATCCCTCTTCATGCCTTCCTACCAAAATATTGCCTTCAAATCTTTGTACATCTTTGTACCTCCCGGGTGCACTGAATAAGGAGATAAGTGAGCTTCCTTTAGAATCTCTCTTTTATCTTGATAATGTAATGCTTTTATCTTCAGCTATGGTAAAATCCTTTCGCTTTTCTGAATGAATCTCATACTTGGTATACTCAAAAGACTGATCATTTTTTTATGTCTTTTAATTCTACCACGGAGTGTGGGTCGAATAGAGAGAGCTGTTACTCGAGCGACCATACCTAGCTGAGTGGTGAAAACCTCAATATTCAATCTCTCAAATTCTTTCCATAGTAGTTCCTGCATAGTCAACATAGCTAATTGACTTGCTATTTTTCGACTCAAGGCATCAACTACCACATTAGCCTTGCCTAGGTGATAATGAATTTCACAATCATAATCATTTACTAACTCAAGCCACCTGCTCTGTCTCATATTCAACTCCTTCTGAGTGAAGATGTACTTAAGGCTTTTGCGGTCCTTATAAATGTCACATTTACCTCCGTAAAAATAATGCCTCCAAATCTTTAATGCATGGACCACAGCGACAAGTTCTAGGTCGTGTGTGGGGTAGTTTTGTACATGTAGCTTTAATTGTCTCGATGCATAGGCAACCACTTTCCCGTGCTGCATTAAGACACATCCCAAACTTTATTTCGAAGTATCACTATAGATCACAAAACCACCTGACCCATTGGGTATGGTTAACACTGGGACGTTCATCAACTTCTATTTTAATTCCTCAAAGCGTTCACACCTCTTGGTCCAGTCAAACTTTACACCTTTACGTGTTAACTGTGTCAGTAGTCCTGATATTTTGGAGAATCCTTCAACGAACCTCCAATAGTATCCTGCTAAGCCTAAGAAATTGCAAATTTCTCCTACATTGGTTGGCCTTGACCAATTCAACATTGCCTCCACTTTACTAGGATCCACATCTATCCCTCAGGCCGTGACAATATGTCCAAGGAATGCTACTCGTTCCAGCCAAAACTCACATTTTTTAAACTTGGCATAGAGCTTCTCCTTCTTCAAAACCTCCAACACAATCCTTAAATGCTCCTTAATGATTCTTCAGTAGATCAAGATATCATCGATGAACACGATAACAAACTGATCCACATACTTTTGGGAAACGCGGTTCATCAAATCTATAAAGACTCCAGGAGCATTAGTTAGCCCAAATGACATAACTAAGAACTCGTAGTGTCCATACCGAGTTCTAAAAGCGGTCTTAGAGATATCACTGGCTTTGATTCTCAACTGTTGATCTTGGAAAACACCACTGCACCTCTGAGCTAATCAAACAAATAATTAATCCTAGGAAGATGATACTTATTCTTGATAGTGATTCTATGTAATTCTCTATAATCGATGAGCATCCTCAGAGATCCATCCTTCTTTTTAACAAACAGCACCGATGCTCCCCCTGATGATACACTGAGCTGAATAAAACCTCTTTGCAATAGTTCCTCCAACTGTGTCTTCAGTTCTTGTAATTCTTTGGGTACCCTTCTATACGGGGATTTGGAGATCGGTGTCGGGCCGGAAGTAAGGTCGATTGTGAATTCTACCTCTCGTTCTAGCCACATGCTAGGCAACTCCTCGGGGAAGACTTATGGTTATTCACATACCACCCTAATCTCGTCAACTGTCAATCTATTGTTCTCTTCCTTATTTATTACGGACATCAGGAGTCTCGTAGTGTTTTCTAATGGTACGACATGTCGGCTTCTAATGCATACAAGACGCAGGATAAGGGTCCACCTCCAGCTACAGATATAGAACGAATTATCGCGTGATTCTTGGATAACCAGTCCATTCCAAGAATCACATCTAATTCGTCCATATCTAAGACATACAATTTCATCTCCAATGATCTACCATCAATTTCTACTCTTGTCGTTCTAACTATGCGATTAGTATTCACTATATACCTTGTGAGCATCGTCACTACTAAAGGGAATTGTGCATATTCAATAGTAACATTCAATTTACATACAAACTTAAGGGTTATAAAGGAGTGAGTTGCACCAGAATCTATCAATACATAGTAGTAAGTAGGAATATGAGGACTTTACCTGCCAAGACATTTTGATTCTGATCCTCATTCTACCCTATGGCCTTGTCTATGCTTGTTGTTCCCATATGGCCTCTGTTGATTGCTTCTCTGTGGTCTCGGCTGATTATTCCCTTGTGGCCTTTGCTGGTTGTTTCCCTGTGGCCTCTACTGGTTGTTCCCATACTTAGGAAACTACTGAGCCATGTGTCCTTGTTCTCCACACCGAAAACAAGAATTCATCTTCAAAATGAAAGCTCCCCCGGTGATGCTTCTGGCATTTTTCACAGCGTAAGTAACTCTTGTTGCCATTTTGTGTTGAATTTCCTCTACTCTTCTTGGCATAATATTGTTTCCCTTCGCCTTCGTTATACATCCACTTTCACTTCTCTGACGTCTATGATGCTGCATTTTCTTCCCATTTGTGCGGTTCTTGAAGTCTGCCAAATGTTACCTTGCCAACACATCATGTTAGTTTTCAAGTTCAAGCACTATGACTGTCCATTTCAAATTATCCCTCATACCCTGCTCAAAATGTCTAGCCTTCTTCTCCTCCGTATCCACAAACTTAGGAGCATAATGAGCCAACTCTTCAAACTTCTGCTCATAGTCGGTCAACGTCATTCAGCCCTGAGTAGAAGTGGAGAACACTGCCTCCTTTTGATTTCAAATACTCTTGGGATAGTACTTTTTCATAAAGGCCTTCTTGAATTCATCCCACATCCAAACATGACCAGGACCCCTTGATCTGCCAGTGGTGTCCCACCAATGCCTAGCACCTTTAAGTAGCATAAAGGTTGCCCTTCTAGGTTTCATTCAGTCAATGAGTTCAAAATTCTCTCCATACCCACTAGCCAGTCGTACGCATCCAAGGGGTCTGTACTACCATGAAAGATATAAGGATGTTATTTTCTGAATAGCTGAACCACAGCGGCAGTGGTCCTAGTGTCGGGGGCAGCTTCATGCTGTTGTTTTGGTTGAGGCGACGAAAAATGATGGTGTTAGCTGTTGAAGAGGTGGTGGTGGCACCGCAGCTTGAGCAAAAGTTTGCATCATAGTGAGAAACTGATGAGCAAATTGTGGGTCAATCATATTAGGCTGAGGCTGAACAGGTTTAGGGATTTTGTTATTGCTATTGTTAGTCCTTTTGCGTCGGGGTGCCATAGCCTTAATTAAATGATAGTTACTATTTAGAGTTAAGTCAAATTGAGGAAATGAAACAAAAAGAAATGGCATGCTTTATTCATAAGCATTCATAAGTTTACATAAATAACAGACCACTAGGCATACCAGTGTCCAAACAAGCTGAGATTCAAAAATTGAAGAACATAAATTTAAACTAAAGCAAACTAGGCATCATCTAATAATTCTTTCCAGTACCATCCCCTTGATTCACCTCCTGTTTTCCCTCGAGTTTTTTTTGTTTCAGGTCAATCGCAGAATATAACACAGGGTTGTATTCTTCACTCGAGTCATCCTCAACATAATTTCCCTTGTAGTCAACTTCGAGTTTTGTTATAACATTGCTCGAATTGGGTTCATAGCCTGGCATCCCACTGGTATACCTAACGTTTTCACGATTGACCCTCCACATTTCCCTCATGCATTGGAATAATAGATCGAGAGGGGTCTGGTAGTCGAAGGTCTCTTCGATTTGCTAGATAAACTGTCTCTAATAAGGAGTAAGGGTTCAATCAAGGTGATAGACGATCTCATCCCTATGAAATTGATATCCATTCAATCTTGCCCCTCGGTAAATCTTTTCCATGGCATCTAAGTGTTGTATGAAACCATGGTTCGCATTTCTCTTGTCATTCCTATGCGACCAAGTAAAATGATTGCGCCTCTCAGTTCGACTAGTTTAACCTTGTCCACTCACATCTATCGGAAAGAAAGGAACGTAATTACTTTTCTTTCCAAAAGAACTTTTCAAAAATAATTTATTTTAGAGGGGGAGTACTAATAATTGAAAATTGAAGAGAAAGTACTAATAATTATCCATAGTTTTTTCCTTTGTTTTGTACAAAGGTAGTGATAAAGGAATAAATATTGTACCAGAATTTGGAACTTTAAGAGAATGTATTAATACCATCCACAATTTTTCCTTGATTTTTACAAAGGTAGTGATAAAGGGATGAATTATTGTACGTGGATTCATTAATACCTCATTACTCGAAGCAAGACTCAAAATTCCATAAACGTGAAAAAAATTGATATCAAAAGTGGTTGGCTTCCTCACATGCCTGCAAGGGGGTTGTAATGGCTTTAATGGAAATGACATTCATTGGGTGTAATTTATACTAATCAAGTTAATATTCCTAATCTAGCAAACTAACTTATTTAATCTTTAATTTTGTTATGTTCTAGCCCGACTTCAAGAATAGCCACATTGCAGGTGAACCAAGGCTCGCACTCCATATCATTCTACCCATGTAGCAATTTTCGCTGAATCCTTAGGAAAAGATAGAACCCCTATAATAGATCGAGATTATACGCCGAGGCTGAACCTAAACGAAAGGTCGAACTATCATGGATTAGGTGAGGTAGGTAAAGGCTCTACAGAGGATCTCCCAGAGATCTTTCTAAGGTTGATTGATGTGCCAACTCACTGTAATGGCCACTCTACCAAGCAACATGTCAAGTCTAGCCCCTATGTGTTGGGTCTAGGGCTGCAAAAGGTTGTAACATTAAATGTGCCTGAACTTAGGACTAGCCGATGGATGCCTATGATAAGTAGCCTTAGCTGCAAGGATGAGTCTACATATCTCTTCTTCAAACGGTTCTTACCCATCCCTTTCTACTATAAAAGCTCACACATTGTGCCATTCAAAGGTAATGCAAGTTTAGACTCTCAAATTTTAACTTTTACAATCTCACTTTACTCTTTACAATCCTTGGACTCGAACATCTTTTACTTAAGTAGCTCACCTCTTAAGCATGTCCCACGTCCATTGGTGTGTACGTGGTCACTTCCTCCCACTCCAAAGAAGACCACGTATGACTTACGATTTATCCAAGTGTGCAAGACAAAGGCTTATAAGGATGTGAGAGGACCTTGGATATGTTGGCCACATTGCCTTTACAAAAAATGAGGTCAACAGATTGGCACCGTCTATAGAAAATCATACTACAACTACGAGCATCCCTATGGAAAAAGCTTGCTGGAATAGTGGTTCAACTTTCCCCTTGAAAGGTTTTGTTCTTGAATGAAGAACAAGTGGAAGTTCTAAAAAAAAGACTATTTGAAATGTTATTCAGTATCTTGGGTATTCGCTCCTTGAAAAAATGAGTATTTTGGATTCAAAATCCACTTCAAAGAACCCCCCCTCCCCACTTTAAAGAAAAGGCATTCACCTATCATGAGTTCCAGCAATGATGATTTTTGCTCAAGAAGAGCAAGAGAAGTCTCTAAAGAAGAGCTCCTCCAGACTAATGTCAATCATCGCCGACCTTACCACTAGCACCGTCGAGGTGGTAAGGTGACGACTCATCTCATGAGAGAAAGGTGGAGGAAATGGCTGCCAACATGAGGTACATGTCACAACAAAATACTGTTGTGCGGCAGTTCCCCAAGCAAAAGTAAGAACAAGCAGGCCATCAAATGCCCTAAAGTGAACCTTAACCAGGATTCTTACAATAATTGTATAAGGAAGAAATACACATCCAAAGGGCTTGTTCTCATTGCACAAAAATGATTTTAGCTATGCAAAAAGGAAAGTGGAGGTGGATGTACCCATAAATTATACATCCAATTGACCTGCAAACAACCCGTTCCATAGGAAGGATAATTTTCCTTCAAAATATGAGTGAAGCGTAGATCTCAGAGGTCCACCATGTCGTTGACAGGATCAGTACAAATATGTCTAGAAATAGGTCCCCTCAACCACCTTTCGTATCAAGACCCCATGAGCACATGCGAAGTCACATGCCTTAAGATGTCCCACCACGTAGAAGAGGCCATAAGGAACCAAACAAGACCCTTTCAACTGCCCTAATATCAAGCCAAAGAAGAAAACTTAGATGGGTCATATAGGTTTTACAAAGCGGACGGTTGATTGTTCGGTTCTACATATATTTTTCCTCATTGAACTTTATAAATACATTCATTTTTTGTATTCATTGCAAGACTTTTTTAGAGCATTAAAGTGAGATATTCTTAAGCAAAATCACATTTATCATGCATCTTATTTATCAAATCATTTATTACAAAAACATTTGATTGAGAAAATCAAATCCTTTATTCATCTTTATCATCTAAGTTTTCTCAACACTTGAGCTTTCATTCATTGTTATTCATTGAAGTGTTAGCCTATCTCTATCTCTCTTAGTACCTAATTTGTCTATATCAATTATTAAAAGAGAAGTTTCAAATTGTAAAATTATTTTTTTTAACTTGTGGGGTCATATTTAGATCCCAGAAAGCTCAATATTGTATAAGAATTGGTGCTCCTTGTGTATAAGTCACCGAAATTTTTGTAAGGTTTTGGATTGCGCCATAAGTCAATCAAATATAATGAAAATTCCATGCTAGTGGTAACGAAGGACATAGATTATTGATTTGGATCAAACGTCCACAATTATATCGTTTTCTTATTCTATTCCATTGTACTTATAGGTTTCCTAACTGTATTCTTTGTTTGATTGATATACTCATTCCAGAATTATTTTAAAACTTCGTAGTAATTGATAACATATTTTTGCACAATTATTTTACCTAAATATACTTATTATTGATAAAAATGACCGAATTTTTACTCACAATTATGTATTTATTGCTTTTGTATGTAAAAATCACCCAAAAAATAGAACAAAGCAAAGAGGAGAAAATGACCAAATTTGTGCAAAATTATGAATGTGGGGACCAAAATGAACAAGTCCAGAAAGTTGAAGGACCTTTGATGCAATTTATGCAAGGCGTAAATGAAAGGAAAGTCAAAATATGAGGACCAATTTGTAAAAGATAAGTTGAGGGACTTTTCATGCAATTATCTAGAGGACTTGGCTACAAAATTAAACCAAATTCATTTTTTGGCAGAGAATGGTTTAAAATTCTAGGGACCACGCCTTTACATTTTAAATTAGGGGCTTTTGCTGCAATTT
>CAIGRN010183981.1:0-16012 GCA_903798345.1 Fraxinus anomala | reverse complement strand
TAATTTAAAATGTTTTGGAAAGCTAACGCAATGGGATACAGTTCTTCTAGAGATAGTCTTGTCCAAATTTCAATATTTTACATATGAAAAATGTGTTGCAAGTTGCGATTAAGAATTTGGAGCATAACTTGTGCGGCTCTTAGAAATTATTTAGACGTTTAATTGCATTTCAATGATCATATGTGATCTCCTTGGACTCCTTCAATGATTATACTACCAGCTCTAACTATTTTGCTATAATAATGACTTAATAACTCATATTTTAATTTTGATTACAATTTGATAAACTCCTAATATAATTCAATTGTAACATAATTTTGATTAAGAAAATTGAAAATTACTAATTTAGAAATTGTCAATTATAATTTGGACTTAGCACAATCCAATATGAAAAACGCAGTTGTTGCTATTAAGAGGGTGAACTGAGAAAATAGAAAAAAAAAATACAGTCACTAAGACAATTTTGGAAATTAGGAATAGAAAAGGGATTATTTAGTTAACAAATTTTGGGAAATTGATACTACACCCACGTATAGATGATTATGATACCAAATTGTGAAGGAAAAAAGACGGGGACACTCACTTCCCTCTTCGTTTATAGCAAAAAATGAGGTATATCTAGTGATTAAGATTCTCTGAAACATAAGACTCCATTGCTTCTCTATGCTTCCTGGTGAATTCTCTAGCACTTCCCTTCTCCCAGGGAGGTAATAACGCGTCGAATTATTCTAGTTGTACATAATTTTGTACAACTTGGTTGATAAAAATAGCTAAGTGGCGACCCCCTATTTGGGGGGGGAGGGGGGGGGCGCCTGCTAGCACGGTTGTAACGCGTCACCAACCTAGCAAAAAAATGATAAGTTATTTGGACTCCCAGACCCCCGAAGACTTAGATGAAAAGAAGAGGGGAATAATTGGACTGTAACGAGAGTCTTTGTACTATGATTTAACTTAAGTCATTTTTAAGAGAAATGTCGAGTTTGAATCCTGAGAACGCGATAGAAATTGGTAAGGGATAAGATGAGTTTAGACTCTTCCACAGCGAACGGTACATATCAGGATTCAACTCAAGTCATTTTTTTTTTTAACAATGTTACCTCTCTTTTTTTATTGATTTTATAAAATTATTTTATGTTAAAATTGTAAAGTTACCATTTTCTATTTATTGAGATTTGGCCAAATCTCAACTAACGGTTTCTATTCATTTAGATTCCAGGTGTGAATTTATGAAAAGTTTGGTACTGTAGGTGACACAAATGAAAGATTTGGATAAGTCTATTACTAAATGAAAAGATTGGTACTGTGGCTATAATTCTTCTTATAAAAAAATATTTTTTAAATATCTCAACACAAGAATATTTTAATGTCCATACGTAAGAAATACAATATGTGTAAACTCCCAATGATTAATATAATGAAATAGTCTTATAGTAAAACCTCTATAAAATAATATTGTTTGGATGGAGGAAAAAAATAGAATTTTAAAGGGATTATTAATTTATTGATTAAATGAATAACTTATTAATTTATCAATAAATGAATAATTTGTTAATTTATAGTGTATTTTATATTTTTATAACTTTTATTATATTTTACCATTATCTACAATATATGAAAAATGAGGATTGAGGTGAAAGTTTTGAATACCCAGTTTACCATTATATATTTAGCTATATACCTAATATACTCTTATTTAATTTTAGTTTAGTTTTTAATTAATTAATAACATTAATTCATTATATATTTAGTTATATATTCAATGTACCATTATTTAATTTGAGTTTTGTTAATAATTAATTAACAACATTAATTCAATTTATTCAGCATGAAATTAAAAAGGTTCATTTTCTTTTCCATTTGTCAATAATTTCCGAATCAGTCTTTTTAATATTAAATTAATTTTTAGGAACAACTTTAATTATAAAAATATAACTTAAAATTTATTCCCTCCATTGAACTAGTCAGTTTAAAAAATAACATTCATATTCTTTTATTTAAATGGCTGTTTCATTTGGTTATTTTATACATATCCTAATAACTAAATAATTATTTAATGTAATTTAATTAATGCATACATAATATTACTATATAATTTGATAAAATTTTATTTTATGTAATATTTATCCTTATTGAAAAGTTGTTTTAGTTAGTAGTTACATATGAATTCCTATGAAACCTAAGTTTAGATAAAATCGGAATACCAAATGATAAGGTAATTATATTTGCACTTAAAAAAATTTATTAACAACACAACAGTATAATCGTAAATTTATAATCTTTGCTCATTTTCACACTTAAGTTCTAAATTATCTTCGCTATATTATTAACATTATATGAAACTAAATAAATTATTATAACATCATAAAATGTGTTGAAATTTTAAACCATCAACACACAACATTAACATATTAAAAATTCGAATATACGGAGACGTAAAATGAAGGAAGATAAAGAAAGTCTGTTGAGGCTACGTTTTTTAATTTCCTACCAATGGAAAGCATGTGAAAAATATTGAGATGTGACTATTTTTATAATTAATAATTAATGTAAATAAATGAGAGTGGAGATGCATGTCTACTTTGTATAAGTACACACACTATGTAATAAATATAATTAAAATCATTATTGTTATGAAAATCAACATTTCTCATTCTAGAACTATTGTCAATGAAATCAATTTTTTGTAGACTAGAATTTCTCAAAACTAGAAAATAGTCTAGATGATATTTATATAAGTGAATGTATTCATATTGGGCATTAAAGTTTTGGAAAAGTTGATTTGCGTGAAACAAATTTACACAAAAAAAAAAAAAAATTGTTTTGATCTTTGGCGAAATTTTTGAATATGCTAAACAGATAATGTAGTTCTTTTTTCTCTCTATTTTTATTTTTTAATTCTTTTAGTAACGTCCATCTAAATGATGAACATAAGTTACTTATAAGTTGATGCATGTTGTGAAGTGTTTTTCTTTTTTGATTAGTTAAGCTTGGTTCGCATTTCAAATTTAATTTCTAATATCATGATTTAATTGTATGAATTTTTTTTATTTTAGATTTATCTATTACCACGAATCATTTTTATTGTATATATACATCCATTTAGGACGTCCTAAGCACGTTGCAGCCCTACAGTATTATTGTTTCATCATATTCATGTAAATGTGCATTATTTTTTTATTCATATTTATGAATTTGTAGTCATCTTGGGCTGAATATCTACATATCAAATCTCTTTCTACTATTGTGACTCATCTTTGGCTGATGATTTATATTTTTTAAATTTATAATTTTATGGTTTTTATTTAGTTTTCTATTATTTATTAAACTATGATTTAATAATTACTTTTAAGAGAGATGATGAGACATTAGCATATATACAACTATATTACCTTGGCAATTAGGATTTGTTGAAACATAAACAGTAGTCTCTTTGTATTGGTATTTGAATGATTTTTATATTAAATAAAATCATTTGAGATTTTTTTTCATATTTACACAATTTTCGATATTAAACAAATTTTGAAGTGTTAATTATAATTAGCATATGTCATTGCATCATATTGGTATCCGAGGATAATCACATTCTTGATAAAAAAAAAATTATATTATATTTGTATGATATGTCATATATTTTCTATGTGATTTTTTTCAACATATAAATAAATTATTAAACTCACATATCAATGACTTTTTTTAATTTGTATACTAGAAACATCACAGAAGAAGACATCATTATCGAAAACACTAACAAAAATGAGGTGTGATTTATCAATAGATCGACAAAATGAGTTAGGTCGTCAATTTAGTTTGAGAAATGTTAACTTTTTTCCTTTTTTTTAATTGTTAATGTATATTTTTGTTTACATATTTATAGGATTGATGTCACCAAACAAAGATTGTGATTGTATTTTTATAAAACAACTTAATGCATTTAAAGAATAGTAGTTTATAAAAGTATCCATACTTTAAAAGGTTCCATTGAGATCTACATCAATAAGAATGACCTTCTTGAAGTTTTAAAACTCATTTTGTGCGACGGGGACGTGTTACATAATGTTAGAAATAGCCAATACTTTTCTTATAAAAGTTACACTAATAGATTAAAAAGTAATTTTTTATAATGCTTTCAAGTGAGTAATTTTCAAGTTACATTGTTTAAGGACACAATCAAAAAGTTATTTTCCATGCAAATATTCCGACTTCGAAATGAAAAAATAAGAGCAATTAACAGTTTTAAACATTTTCACATTATATACATAATTTCATGAAAACTTTTATTTATTCATATATATAACAATATCAATTACCATATCATTCTTTAAAAAATAGTATTAGACGTGTAACACGCGTGCTTATTACTAATATAATAGAATGATAATTATGATTCAATGGATAGTTGTGTTTTACCAATTGTTTCTTCAAAAGAGGCATTTTTAGTAGTCGTAACTTTAAATGATTATTTTGTACAAAATGAAAAAATATATATCAAATGTAGTATATGCATTGCAAAAAATTAGAGATGAAGTTGAGTTTGATTTGGGTGCGAAGAAGAAATAAAAGACTTTAGATGCATATATTGAAAAAGAGACGAATTAAAAAAATTGTTTTCAAATTAAAAATTTGTTAATTTGTATTAGTATGAACTTTTATGAATTTAAGCAATTATTATTTTATATATTCGTTGGGCATTAAGAAAAATTTGACCATATTACTAGGAATTTATATCGTCAAAGTGTTGATTTCTATTTAATTTAGGTTGATTTTCTTTTATTTCACTGTCGAACCTATTTCTAAGCAATTGGAAAAGAAGAAGGGCAAAAGCGAATGAAATTTATAATTTTTGGATCAAATTTCATAAGTTAGAATTTGAGAAGGACAATGGTTGCACAATTGATGAACCAATGACTAAATTGCATTATTTGGAAAAGATGAAACCTTGGAGAGAAATATAGCATTAAATGGGCACTGGAATTAAATGGACCTCAAATGGACTTGCACTTGGAATCAAATTTAATAATTACTTGGACTTCCAATTGGACACAACATTGGCGGCTGGGGTTGAGAGTAATATATACATGATAATGTTTTAAAAGTCGACCCGAAACAAAGAAAGGGCCAAGAGTCAAAATGTTGAATCAAGATCGAGCAGATAATTTTTTAAAAATTAATAAATATACTTTTACAATGATTAGAAAAATATACATTTAATTTTTTTTTAAACATATATTTATATAGGTTGAACATGTTAAACCGGGAATGGGTCACGAATTTTTTTTTAAAATCGATCGGTTTAACGGCTTTTGGAAAGGCTTTTAAATTAGAGAATTTATAAGTCTAATCGGACCGATTTTGGTCTCAGTTCTTGATTTTTCTAGTTGAACGATCGTGCCAGGCCTGTTTTTAAAACACTGAAACATGCATACAGAAGCATTGACAAGAAGGATGGCAACTGAAGCAATTAAAAAGGAATTCAATTTCTAATTGGACTCAGTACACTTGTTTAAAATTGATTGGAATTGAAATTCCATTGGAATTTATGGGTATATATAGATGCGCACAGAAACAAATAGGAATGGGCATGGTCCGGTCCAGTCCGGTTCTAAGGAGAATGGGCCTCGAATTTTTGGATATTTAGCAAATGGAGCTCTCGGGTTCAAATTTAATTATGGAACTGTTGGGGTTCGGTTCGATTCCATTTTGTTCTCAGGTTCCGTACAATAATTAATTTCTTTTATATTTACTACAATACTACATTAATTCAACTAACAACATGTTCAATTTTAGCTCTTATAAAATAATGTAGTCCAATCATCTGATATCTTTTGCACGTCTCTTTGTTGAGTTCTTCATTGATTTGGCAATTAAAACATAAGAAGGGGAAGATAGCGAACTCACAATAATAAAGGGAGGTTTCCAAATTGATTTCTCTATATAGAAACGACACTACGATAGAATAAGAGATTTGGGGAAAATTTAGCTCAATTTGATTAGTTGGACTGCTCTGAAAATTAGAAATAGGAAAATCATATTTTGGGTTTGGTTAAAGTAATTAGTTAGCAAATTTATTTTTAAAAAATAAAATAATTTGATTTACTTAAGATAAAAAAAAAAATAGGGATATTCAATTCTTATTCGGTTATTGGTCTAAAACCGAACCGAATCGAACCCGTCGGTTTTTTATTCAAATACTCGTACAGGTATTTAACTTAAGAAGAATCGCTCGGTTCGGTTCAATTCAGTTCAATTTGATTCGATTCGGTTCGGTTCGGGTCCAGTTCGATTAAGAAGTTTTGTCTAGCCCTAAAAACATATCAACAGAAAAGGCAGCCAAGAAGAAAATTATATACACGTAGAAGCCGATAGAGACACATACATGCGAAGAAGAAAGACGATAATGGCGGCAATAAGAAAAAAAATTCGAATTTTCATTCAATAATTGTACAAGGAATTTGAAAAATTAATCACATTGTGTCAATTTCTCAGTGATGTCAGACTACTTTATTTGTTTAATTTCGACATTATGCTATACTAGATTATTTTAGTGCTAGGATTACGATGAACTTTATATTATGAACATTTAACTCTTTATTTTATTTATTTATTACATACAAAGCACGTTTTTTATTCTTAAATGATTGACATATATTTAATTTTCTCTACAATTATATGCGTAGTAGTTATATGAGTTTTGTATTTTGTATTACCTTCGAGAGATTGAAAATAAGTTAGACATAGTGTTATTGTCGTAGAGTTTGATAAATGATAGAAATATACTGTTATACTTTATGTGACTTTAAGTATTCATAGTTTTTTAATGCATTTTTATATGTTCACATCCGTTATAAAAATATAGCTGAGTCACATGTAATAATATATTTAATTTTATTCGAGAGAGATTGTTAAATAAATTAGAAATATTGATCTTCATAATTGAATCGTATTATTAAATTTATAAGTTTCGAATTAAAGGGGATTGATATAAGGGGATTCGGGATCCTGATACACTTTTCATCATCGTATTTTTATAAAACTTGCATTTAATTATAATCTTCATTTATTTTAGTTAAGTCTTGCATTCATAAGTAGATTATTTAATTTGTAGGAAAAATCACAAATTTCAATTGTTTCAATTAATGTTAAGTTAATTCGAATTTGAACTAATAGAATTTCTATAGAAATGATACTTGGGTTTAAAATCCATTTTACTATTTGTTAATGAACCACTTGCAGGATTTCAAAAGAAACAAATATTTCGTGACAAGTTCTTGACACCGCGATCGGAGATTTTAAAAAGTGGAAATTACATACAAGCCTGTTTTTAATATTTACATTTCATAAATCATATTTTACGTTTCATATTTCAAAATTCAGATTATAATTGATTATTTAATATGTATTAAATAAATATATTACTAATAATTCGTCACATCCACCACACCCCTATCATTAAAAAAAAACTATGACATCTCTCTCTCTTTTCCACCGAAAAACAATCTATTCAAGAGTAGAACATGTTCAGCCTTCAAATTTTCATCACTGACTAAGGAATCCCTATTAAATAATCAATCAAAAGTTGATGTATGCCAATTTTCAACAGAATTCATCTCGGAGGCAAAAGAAGTTAAAACTCATTAAACACACAATTTGTATTATCTTAAAGAGTCCAACCCGCCATCAATCAAACTTTGACTTTTGATGGAGATTTGGTGAATACGGACAGCCCTAAATCAGTGAATTGAAGCTATTACTTAGCCCCTAGTACGTTATGTTCTTTAGGACAGGGAAAAGAAAAGAAATTGAAAGGGGCCTGAGGGCAGATCCGAATCTGCCGTCTCATGCACGCCACGAGCTTGACATAAAAATCCAACATGTTTGTTACCGTCAAAATTATGAATAAATTGTACTTAGGGTCTCGAACCTTTGAAGATTGTAAGAGTAGGGTTTCCAACTTTTAATTTCTAGTACTTGGAATCTCGAACATTTCAACGTGTGCACCAGGGTTCCTGTTCAGATAGAAAATGTCATATTAACCTAATATTGATGATGGATGAAAATCCTACGTGGCAATAAATGGTGTTAAAATTTATTAATATGCCTTGTCAGTGGCTGGAACACATGGTGTATCGTGGCGTCCATTGACCCACAAAATTTTGGAATTTCTTCTTCTTCTTTTTTTTTTTTTGACCTTTTCCGAAAGTTTAGGGGCTATTCTCTTCATATTTTAGTTTTGTGTTTTGAGTTTTGAATTCATTTTGAATTTTGTGTTTTGAGTATCCATTTTGATATTATTGAAAATGTCTTCTTTTTATCATTTTGAAAAATTATTTTTAACACTCAAAACACGTTTTAAAATTTTTGTCTTGATTATAATTGAAAACACCAAAAACGACAAATTTATCGTTTTGAGTTTTCTTTGTAAATTTTTAACTTGTTTTCAAAAACGCGTTTTCGAAAATAGAAAAAAGAACGTGTTTTCACTGTTTTAAAAAATCGAAAACGAAAAACAACTTGAAAATAATAAAGAGGACCTGCCCTTAATTTTTTATTCCTCTCCTCTTTTTAGTATTGTGCATAGCTTTTTCCTAGAATGGCCAAATTTGAAATCACTAGTTAATTCTCTTTCTTAGTCTAGGGTTGTTAATTCTATCAAATTCTTACATCTTTTGCTGCTCAACTTGTCGACGATGATGGCAGCCACAAATGTAAAGCCACCTCTCCTCACCTCTCGAGCATCAATTCACTCTTACGTTGTTTTCAAAAAAAAAAAAAAGGACAAAAAACAACTTACTTTTTGATCCTACAATAAAAAAGGTCCAGCTCTGTCGTTGTGCCTTATATGAAATGTTTGTATCGTCTTACAAATGTTGCTATGCAAATAGAGAGAGTTGAGCACAAATACTACTAACATTTGGATTTGTTGAAATTTCATCAGACTTCAAATAATAGTTCTTATGTGCATAATATGTATACAGCAGCTGCCTTAAGCAAAGAAATTGAAAAAAATGGAAAACATGAAACACATATTATAAATCCAACAACTTAATAAGAATGAAAACAGTTCATATCGAATTTTATTAAACTAGGATCCCTATGATAATTTTCTAGCAGCCATTAATCTTATTGTCCATCAAATTCTCATTTCTCTTGATGAGACTGCATTTTCACTGAATGATTTCAAAATACATACAAGCTAAATATATACAGACCATATTTCTTAATAACTAGAATGCATTTTAATTGTATGAAAGGTTTATAATCTTTATATATTTTCACATTTATGTCTCAATTTTTTTTATTGCATTCTTATTCTTAAATTAATATAAATTGTTCCTGATTATGTTTTCTCTCCAAAATAGATTTGAGTAAAAAATGAAAATACTCATTTGCCAATTGTATTTTTAAATAAACAAAACAAATAATAACTCAAAAATATGATTAAATATTCGATCCTAAAGCATCTTAACGGTATTTTTGGACGAAAATCATGATTAAAGTCAAGATTTTTGCAAAAATCCACTCCAATAGTACACTAAAACACAACACTGTTAATTTGGTGTAATTTTTTAAGTTTTTCATTATTCCTATTTTGCCATTCATTTTATAGTACAATAAATTTAATTTCTATTATATCATCTTTATATCATTTTATTATTTAATTAGATTATTATATTTAATTAAGTGTAATGTTTTTAAATTTTTTTAATAAATGCAATATTTTATTTCATTAAATATAGTTTTTAACTTAATAATTTTAGTAATAATATAATTTATAATAAATAATTTTTGAAATAAATTAATTATTGAGAAATAAAAATAAGAAAATAAATGAAACACTCGTCATTTGGTTGAAGTGACTTCGTTAAATAGTGTAAAAGTTGCATCAATTTGGAGTGAAAATTGCACCAATTTAATGAAAATGGTTGGAGATGACACAAGGCAAGGTACATTTTACCCCAAAACAAAAAAGTAGATCACAAATAGAGGAAACATCAAAGAGGAAAAATGGTAGCTTTGCTGGCTATAGTTATCTCAGTCCAGTAAACAGTTTCACTGTCTTTTTATAATTCTCCATTTTTCTAAGCACCATGATCTACGCCACTCGATCTGATAGTTTGTCTTTGAAGGCATCAGAAAACCCTTTGGTTTGTTTCAGGACTTCAAAAAAATCAACCTTAAATACCCTCAGAACAAGTTTTCTCTTGCACGGCTTCCTTTCAAGATTACGCCAAAGTAACCAGTGGTTATTGCTCACCAAGAGGCAGACAAACAACCCTCACAACACTCCATTTACAGATCCCACCAAGAACATCTAAAGAATGAAGGATTACAGAAAAAAACCTAGAAGGTTTACCGAGAGAAACGACATCACAGAGAGAGAGAACCCTAGAAGAATAATGGCAAATGAGGCATCTGGGTGCCCATAAAAGACAGTCAATTAATCTCAAATCAAGGGCTACCAGTCAACCACGTGGCATCATCTTAGCTATTGATTTAATTTGAACTAAAGTCACATAAGTCAAACACGAGTAAGCTTGTCGTTGGGTGGATCAGTCTGTTTCAATACCTGAAACCACCCATTATATTTTAAGTATTTCGTAATTGAAATTGTTAGGGTTTCTATAATTACCGAAATCAAACTCAAACCCGAACCGTCGATTCCGGTTCAGATTCTATTCTACCTATAAATTTTTTTATACATGTTTAATAAACATTTCATATAAGTCCTTTCAGTATATATACATAATACACTATTATTCGAAATATTTGTGTAAGGGAGAAAATTCAATTAAGAAATCTTTTTGAAACAAAATAGTAGAGATTAAAAATCACGGTAGAAGAGAAAATTAAAATATCAAAAATGAAGCCCCTGTTCAACGCCACTGTGTTGTTTTTTTTTTTTTTTTTTTTTTTTTGCGAAACAGTTGATAAAATTGTGTGCCTAAGAAAAGCAACTGACAGGACTGAATTTGTCATGAGAACTTTACTTATTTGCCCTTCACTCTTTCTCTGGCAAGTGCGCATTTATTCAAGGGCAAAATTGAAAAGATACATATCATAAAATTAATAAACAATTGTTTCTTGCTGACATAATACATTATGATCCAGATGTGGGCCCCATTATACTGTTGCAAAATATAAGAAGGTGTTTGGTGGAAATTAAAATTAGATTTTTAGTGAATTGTGATATAAGTTTTTGAAATATGTTGTTGAAAAACTGTGTAATCTATGAAAGATGTGATTAATATTGATTGACTTATATTAAAGTATGTACCAAACATGGCCTAAATTGGGCGAATTTAAGTGACGTTAAATTACAATTTGAGAAGAAATTATTTTTTCTTAATAAATCTTATTTGATCCATAAGTGAGGCATGCTAAAACCTATAATTTCATTATGGACGTTGTTTAAATGCTTATTCTCTTAAAATGAATTGACATAAGAAATATCAATTAGATACATAAATATACAATATCAAGAAATTACAGGCCACATAGTGAACTCGCTTTGTTTGAATAAAAAAGGAAAACTTATATTTAAAAAAAAAAACCACGAAATCAAGATAATAAAAAAGGTACACCACAATCTAAGCTATCAAAAAAAATCACTAAAATTTATAAACAATGCAAGAAAGTAAAAAACTCGAATGGCTAAGAATAAAAGCTTTTATTCATTAACTTACACCATAACCTAGTTTGGACTTTTTGATTCATAAAAAGTCTAAATTGCAAAGATTAATTGCGAGGTATTCCTATTTGATTTCTTAGGATTAGAGTCTTAGACTAATTATTACTCAAGTTAGAATTTTTAGGTTTTGTATTTTTTTTATCCAGTCTATAAATTGTAAATAAAAATTATCCTAAAAAATCGGTTTCATTCGGATATCCATGATTCTAATTCAGGAATCAAGAATCGACCTGGACTCAATTGGTTATCGATTTCGATTCCTAATTTATTTTTTTGGGAATCGGATCAGAACTTTCAATTTCGATTCCGGTTAAAATGCCCGGAAAATATTTTCAAACTTTTAAAAATATGCCCAATTTTTCTTGTATTTAAGGAAAATATATATATATATTTTTTTTAGGGGGGTAAGTTTTCATTTTCCTCAAAACAAATTTTTTTTTTTTCTATGATATATTTTTATGTCAATCAAACACACTTTAAACGTTCGTGAACGTAACTATTGACAATAATCAATTACCCTTATCTTTTTACTAATCGTAATAAATTTATTACGATAATCATGTTCTAATGATCAGTAACAAAGTTTTATATTGGGTTTAGTGAATTTGATGATTTTACGAATAATAAGAAATTCACTGTGGACACACATGAAGATTTCTTAACTAAGAAGCAATTAAAAGGACAAAGACTGCTTTAATTATATCTTTCACCTCTTTTTCAGTTCTTCTATTAAAGGATTCACATAAAATATTGATTAGAGTGGAAGAACCCGAAATGAGTCTTCTAGGGCCAAGAATTTAAATGAGATACAGAATTATGGTAATGATAAGAGTGTGTATCATTTTTCAGGTTTAAAATTAATTAGAGATGAGATTACAATTCAAAGAATGTGTTATGTCTCCCAAAAAAAAAAAATATTGATGCAATCGAGAAAGTAGGTCTCATTTGGAATTAGAATTTTGGCAAAGTTTTCGAAATTTTTTATGAATTTATAATTAAAAAGTTGATAAGAGTTGTGAATTTTATAAATTTTTTGGTTAAAAATTGATTGATAAGTTGAAAACTTGATACAGTTTAATCAAAATTTTATCAAGCAAACAAAAATTTAGCTGACGTTTGATAGATATTTTTTAAGAATAGATTTTGTGAAAAATATTTTTTTTAAAATTATGCGATTATAAAAAGTATTTTGAAGTTTTAAATTTATGTGTAAATTATTATTTTATTGAAAAGATATATGATTAAAATGAGTTTTAAAGAAAAATGAGGATCAAATATAACTTTAGCTTTTTGCTTTTCGTTCAATGCATATTTGGCGAAGTTACAATTTTATACGACGATCAAGATAATTTTTGTCAACAAACCCTATTTGATTAATTTTGATAACATATTTTGTATGATCCACACTTTATTAGCCTTATATTTCATCAATCTTTAAAATAATTTATTAAAAATTTGATTTTAACCTCGATGGATCAGACTTCGAATAAATTTATTATTTACGCATCTCGAAAATTATAAGCACTTAAACTTTGACAATCACGCACTAAAAGTAACACACACTGAAAAGAAGCTACTGGTGATGCCGTGCGGGCTGAAGCCTCGTAGGATGTGTAGGGGTCTGGAATTGAGCAGCTAAATCTGGGATTCCTCAACTATTTTTTAGTCAGAGAAATCAGAATTGTTACAATTTCCAAAGCGTCCCTCCAAGTCAGTGAATGGGTGATAGAATGTGGGATTCCCCATAAATGTTCTCCCTACCAATGACTCACTCTACCCACGATTTCATTACTTTATCTCGAAATTGCCACTCTCCTAAAATATATTTGAACCACATTATTTTAAAAAAAAATATTTTAAAATAGTAAATCGATAAAGAACGTGTGTTTGAAAAAAAAAAGAAAAATTATTGATGTAATGAAAAATATTATTTTATTGAAAAATGTGTAGTTGAAAATGAGTAGAATGATGAAAATGAAAATTTTAACGTGACTCGAATAAGAGCGAAAATAAGGATCCGTTTAACATGACTTTTAATTTTGATTTCGCTTCCTATAAAATAGCTTTTAAAAAAAAAACTAGCTTAATTTTATTAAAAACTAATTTGTACTTTTAGAGGAAGTCACGTTAGACCAATTTCCTATAAAAACTCTCGTAACTACAAAAATTACTTGGGAAAATCAATATATTTATGACTCAATTATAAAAAATTTATTCGGCTCGAATACTATAAATAACTCATTTATTTCCAATTAACCAACACATCAAATGTGTGTGGCCCCCTATTAGCACATGAGTACACCAACTGGCAAAAATAATAGGAGAAATTATGACAGCATGTAAGAAATGTACATTTTCTTCACCACTCATGACTCACTTCAGACAATTTTTATCACATTTTATTTTTCCACACAATTTGTGTCAAAAGAAACCTAAACCAGATATTTGGTATCAGTCAAATCTGAGACTAACATATAGAGTACAAGATCCTCAATATTGGTTAGTCATCTCCACCATGATAATCAGATCAATTCAGCCTGTAAACCACAAATAATTGGGAATTGATCAAAGGTAATAACGCTAGATGAATCGTGTCACGTCAGCACTTGTGAAAGAAAAGGGCCAATACTATCCATTTTCAATTCTGACACCGGAACAGGCTGAATGACAGAACAGGCTGAATGACAGATTTTTATATACAGATACACTTGACAATTAAAAATAAGTTTAATAAAAAATTGTCAAAAGGTTTTTTGTCGTTTAGCCTGTTCAAGAAATATTATTCATCCATTTTTAGCTAGAGTTGTGTCAAGCGGTCACCTTCACTGAACTCTATAAATTTTAGTAGTTATTTCAAAACTATTTTCTAAAGAAAATATTGAAATGACCGGTGGGTCGACATATTGGACCGAACACCTCTACTTCAATTAAGTCTAATTTTGATTTTGTTGTCCTTGAAAGTTAATTAGTGTGTTAGATAATGATGATTTAATTTGGAAAAGATTGCCTAAACGTTTCTTAATTGTATTCAATAGGGTAAGGCGATCGGTTACTGATTTGATGAGAACATAAAATTAAATCTATTTTCTATCAAATGAAAGTTGACTACATGAGTCCGTTTTATAATTCTATTTAACCTAACAGTACCATTAAAATAATTACAATAACTAAAAATTAATCTTTCTTATTTTTAATAAGTTTAGACTTAGTATGTAATATTTTTATTTTTTTTTGTGAATTCAATTTGTTTCAATACGAGATCGATTCTCGATCTATTGTACTATATCTAATTCTTTTTTTCTTGTTAATTATTAAACCTAAATACTTAAAAGAAGTAATATTGAGAAATTAGGGATCTGTTTAGCAGTGGCAATGGGCCGAGTCGAGCCGGCTCGGCCCGTACCCACAGCATGAGCCGAGCTCGTGGCTCGTTGGGTTTTTGGTGAGCTTGGCTCATGTCCGATAATTAGCGTCTTCTCAGTCTTTCACGCACATTAACGCTTCCAAAATATCTTCTTTTAGTCGATTCCTAACCTCAGAGAGAACCATCTTCCCTGCACTAAAGTCAGACTCCGAAACTACAGTACTAACCGGAAGTGTTAATATATCTTTTGTAGAAACTATTGGCCATCAGCGTTCATAATTTCACTAGAATTCAATTACCTCTTCTGAACTATTCCTAACTGCTTCATTACTAGGCAAAGTATGACTAAAGTAATCAATTAATTCAGATGGCAATGCGTTTGGACTATTACTCGAAGTTTGAGTACATGCAGTGGAAGACAAACTACTACTACTACTAGAGGAACCAAATGCATATGCAGTTGAATCATATATATAGGAAATCATGCTTTCGAATAAATTTAAAACTTCAGCGTCGTCCTCTATTATATTAGTGGGATGAGTAGTTATAGGTACATGAGTAATATGTGTACCCATTCGTGAAGCATACAATTCATATATTTCACGTAACGTTTATTCCAAATTCCTATAAGTAATAAGTAAATTAAAAGTTAAAGTATTTGAAATTTGATCAATTACAAATTTAGTATCCGACATATTATATCGGTGGTCCATGACGCATACTAAAGGAAATAATATAGGCAATTCTTCCCAATATTTTCTAAATATTAATTTCATGAAATATATAATAGCATAAAAATTGGGGTCATTTTGAAATCTCTTAAAAGTCCTAACAATTATATAAAGACGTTCAAGAACCATACAACTAGTGAGATAATAAACATCAGAATATATATTCGTAGAATTATAAAAACTCGTTAAAAAATGTTTAATTTTAAAAACTATATTACAATCGGATTCATT
>CAIGRN010183977.1:0-26491 GCA_903798345.1 Fraxinus anomala | reverse complement strand
AAAGCAAAGGAGTTTGCAGAAATCATCAAAGGTATTATTTCTATCACAGTTTCTATCTAAATACAAAGCAGATCCGTGTATGGGAATTGAAAAATTGTTTATTTTCCGCTGCGCATGTTTAAGTAGATTCCCAACATAAAGTATATAAAAATGAAGTTGAAAATCACCTAAGTAAGAAAATAAAAACTCTAAGAAGTGATAGAGGAGGTGAGTACTTTTCTAGTGATTTTAATTCATTTTGTAACAATAAGGCATAATTCATCAATGTTCTGCACCTAGAACACCCGAACAAAATTGTTTGGCTAAAAGAAAAAAAAATAAAATTTTAGTTGAAATGATAAATGTCATGTTAATTTATGCTAAGTTGCCATTAATTTATGGGGTGAAGTATTGTTGAGTGCATGTAGAATACTAAGTAGGATATCTTCTAAATTTACAAAGGTTTCTCCTTACGGATTGTGGTAAGAAAGAAAACCTAACATTGGACACTTCAAAGTGTGGGTGTCTTGTTTATTATAAGAACACGAATCCTAATGAGACTAATTGGAATCAAGAGGCATTAAAAGTACATTTATTGGATATGCTAATAATAGCAAATCATATAGACTATTCAATTTGGAGACCAATGTGATTATTGAATCTAATGACGGGGAGTTTTTTGAGAATTCACTATCTTCGAATAATAAATTACGAAAAACTCATAGAGAAATTCGTAACTCTAGTGGAACACAAGATGAAACATCTTTTAAAGATGTTAATAAATCTAGTGATCATCGAAAGAGTAAAAGAACTCAAATTGAGAAGTCTTTAGGATCGGATAAAATTGACTCTCAACTTATTTCGTTTTGCCTAGTAAAAAGAAATGAAAAGAATGTTGTAAGAACAATTCCTTTTGCTCTACAAGTGGAAATCGGACCTAAAACTTATAAAGAAGTTATGAATTCTCGTGATAGCATTTTTTGGAAAGATGCAATTGAAGATGAAATGTATTCAATTATGTCAAACAATACTTGGAAAGTTGTCAACTTACAACCCAAATCCAAACCTATTATATGTAAATGGGTGTTTAGGAGAAAATATAATATTTATGGTTCTCTTAACACCTTTAAAACTAGATTAGTAGCTAAATGGTATCGACAAAATGAAGGAATATATTATTTTGATACTTATGCACTGGTAGCTAGAATAACATCCGTTAGGATATTATTTACATTAGCTTCTGTACATGACTTGTATGTTCATTAAATGGATGTCAAGACAACATTCTTAAATTGGGATCTCGATGAGGAAAAAATTGCATGAGAAATTTGACCTGGCTATTAAATCATTTGGTTTCAAAACATAGATAAATGCTTGTATTCCAAATTATGTGATAATTGTGTTATACTTATTTGCTTATATGTTGATGACATGTTAATTTTGAGTAATCGCATGGATGAAATAAAAGAAACGAATATGTTTCTATCTTCCGCATTCAAGATGAAGAATTTTGGACAAATGGATACCATTTTAGGTATCAAAGTTACTAAAACTAATGGAGGTTATCATTAAGTCAATCACACTATATTGAGAATGTGATAGATAAGTTCAAACATTTGAACATAAAAGAATATAGTACTCCTTTTGATCCAAGTTTAAAACTTATAAAGAATAATCAAAGAGATATTGTTCAATTGGAGTATGCAAGTGCTATATGGAGTCTTATGTATGCAGTCTAATGCACAAGATCGGATATAGTATTTGCAATTAGTAAACTTAGTAGGTTTACTAGTAATTCGAGCAAGGAACATTGGAAGGCCATTGTAAGAGTTCTTAGATATTTAAAGAAAGCCAAGAACTTAGGTCTGCAATATACTAAATTCCTGGCTGTATTAGAAGAATTTAATGATGCTAGTTGGATATCTAGTACATGTGAGAGTAAATTTACTTCAGGTTGGGTGTTTACTCTTGAATGAGGTATTGTTTCTTGGAAATCAAAGAAACAAACATATATAATACACTCAACTAGCACTATTAGAAATCGGGAAAGAAGTTGAGTGGTTTAAAGATCTACTTTATGAGATACCTTTGGGATCGAAGAATACATCTTCAATATCTATCATGTGTGATAGTCAAGTCACATTAGCAAAGGCATACAACGAGGTATACAATGAAAAGTCTAGACATATGATTATAAGACATGACTACATAAGGAAATTAATCAAGAGTGAAAATTTCCCGACATTATGTTAAGTCAATAGATAACTTAGCGGATCCTTTAATTAAATCTCTAAATAGAGATTTAGTAACATTTACTTCGAGTAGGATGGGATTGAAATTCTTAAATCAAAAGATCTACCAATGATAGCAACCCTATTGGTCATTACTTAACAAGTAATTCACGAGTTCAAAGGGTAAAAACAAGTCATTCGATACGTGGATAGTTTCAGCATTATAAAATTCGCAATAACCCTATCCTAATTATATAATGCTGGTTGTTACTGAAGTGAGGGTTGAGCCTTAAGCTCTTAATGAAGTTCAGTACAAAGTATAAGTATCTCTAAAAGTAATAAAGATACTAGAAGAATTTTACTTAGATGAAATTCGAGGTGGGGCCGCCTCAATAGAGAATTAGAGTTTCTCTCTTAAAAGTTTGTTGAAAATGATGAGTGCAATGCCATATTACCGCTAAGCGAGATTGAGGAACTTGAGAACATGTAATACTTGTATGTGTGTTCTTACCGGTATTTTCATATGTAAACTTTCATGCTACCTTTAATTTCAATTTTATTTTGTTTGAATTATACTATGGTTAAATTCAAATCGAAAAATATCTAATCCTTATACATGAGTATTGTATATTTTAAATATTAGATTTATTGAATATTGAACAAGTGGGGGATTGTTGTATGATTGTTTAAAGATCAATAAAAGAATGTGGAATGGAAAATGGAACCAAAGACCTGAAAATTCGCCTATGTGGCCTCATAGGCCAGGAGGCTTGCGGTTGCATAGGCCTTTGCAGGGTTTAAAGGCCTTGCCATTGATTTTTTTATGCGACCGCATAGGTTTATGCGGTCACATAGAATAACAATATAGTCGTTAGAAGTCTATTTTGTTTGAATTTCAGGTGGCTTTTCGAGTGTTTTTGTGGCACCACTTTGTGTAGCCTTAAATGATGGCTATAAATAGGTGGTTTATGATGAATGAAACAAGATTGAAAAAACATAGAGAAACACTTGATATTATTCCCTCATTCCAAAAAGTATTCAATTCATCTTCTCTTCATATTCATTTGTGTTCTCAAGTTTTGGAGGATTACACTAAGTGTTTAGGTGTTAATCATTTTCAAAGCTTAATAAATCCTACAAATCTTTTGTTAAGATCCCTTTAAGCACCAAAATTCAATCCGATAGGTGGCAAATATCGTTTGAGGATAACGATTATGTATTTAAGCCTTTTATTCTTCTTCGCAAGTTCTTGATCATTCGTTCTTTGTTTCTTCTGTATATATATAACATTATTGTATTCAAGACTACAGTTTCTGAATTGTTTAGTAATTATTACTTATTTGTCTTACAAATATTTAGATTTTTTTTACATTAAATTCTTTTACATTGTAAGAGTTTAAAATGAAATATAACATCAGAATTTTCATCAAGTTAATTACATATAGCCTTCATTGAGTTTAACTTCTCCATTTACGCGCAAATTTTTTTTTTTCTTTCTAAAACTCATTTTGCCCTCAACATATTTAATTTAAATAGAACACTTGATAATAATTTACTAATTTAACATTTTTCTTTTCAAATTCCTCACATGAAGCTTCTATGCGATTACACAAATTTTCTTTAATTTGTGATTTGTGGAACAAGTTTGTCGTCACCCCTACATCATTTTATTCAATGAGTTATAATAAGATGTAACGAAAACTAGGTACAACCAACTTCAAACAAATAAAGTAGAGTAAGAAAATGTAGGGATGGAATGGGAAGTAAAAGTGAAGTGGTTGTTGCCTAGTCAATTTGTTGGCCAAAATCATGATTAGGGTTTGAAATTTAGGAGAGGATTAATGATTAAGACCATGGAATTCCGTCAGAACTGTAAATTGTTGCCTTCTGTTACTGAGAGATAGCAATCATCCATATTCATTGAAAATGATTTTGATATGTACATGACAAGATTAAAATAAATTTATATAACTCATCTTTAAGCATTTAAATCTTTAAATAAGCATGTTAATGTGCTGCTCATTAAGAAATATATATTACATCACAATTAATTTACAATGTATCACTCAGTTGACAGGAAAGACTTTTTGAACCGATCGGAAGAGTTGAGAAGGAAGAGGTATAAAAGTTGGACATCCATCGCTGCGTGGGGGTCTCCCTATCTTGACAGACAATATAGCCCTAATCCTCGGTCCGATTTTACAGTTTAATGGTATAAACTTGAGAATTTTTTTAACTGGTCTTCTTTTTCAAATATAGTGATTCAGTCATAATTTGTAGTGCCCTTTTATTTATGTCTTCTAAACAATCTAGGTAAAGTTAACAAGAAAGAGTAGTGTGTCTAAAAATGAACAAAAAACTTTTGCTAACTTTGTCTAATTTAATGATAGTGCCTACAGGCTAGATGATTCAAAATTTGTGTAAAAGGACGAGAAAGAGTGTTTAAATGGACTAAAATCAATGTCAACTTTGTCAAGTTTAAGAAGAAAATTTAGATGATTCAAAATTCATAGAACAGGGGCATAAAATATTTTTAATAACACGTGATGATATATTTAACGAGTAAATTTAATCAATACTCACCCAATTTTAGTTCACATTACTACTTGCTCACTGAATAACAAAACATAACCAATTGCTCACCCATCTATCCAAATACTTACCCCTTCATCACTCGTCTTATTTTCATCACCCTAAACTAACAGAATGTGTCACATGGCGAACAAAAATCCCACGTGTACGTAAATCACGTCTGAGCATATAAATCGAACGGAACCCCAACGAAATCCTGCCTCCACCTCCGAAAACCCTGTGGAGCGTGAGACAATTTTCACTGCTGTGAGTCGGAAGATCCACTTACACCTAACGCCACACCTGCTCTTGACTACTGGCCGTACCATCGTTATCATCCTCCATCGTCGCCACCGATGAATTGCGGGAACAACCCAAATTTCCACTATACCTAACTCCACACCTCTGTCTTCAAATTCCAATTGGAGGAAGCATTTCAGAACAAGGTTCATGCAAGATCAAAATTGCCCCCAAATTCGCTCCCGAATCTCTAATGAACCTTAACAATCTCCACCCAAATTCGCCCCCAAATCCACTGAATTGATTAACGGGCATGCACATCATGGACTAGGCTCTGCTGCACTGATTAATGTCAAGCATGTATTCAAGGTCCAGGAAATGGAGGGAGAAGATGAAGGTCCGAGAAAGTGGTAGTAGCTTTTTGAACCTTCGGCCAATTTGGCCCGATTTCATGTGTGATGTGCCACGTAGGATTTTCTTCCACCACATGGCACATTCCGTTAGTTTAGGATGATGGATTATGAAAGGGTAAGCAATTGAATAGATGAATGAGCAATGTGTTATAATTTTATTGAGAAAATAAAAGGCAGAAATAAAAAAATAGATAAAATTGTTTAATTTCACTTTTAAAATAATAATAAAATTTTGAACAATATAATAGTGATCATCTAATTCGATGCTAATAATCAGTAGTGATTAGAGATGGTAAAACATTTGTTAAACTTGATACTCGTGAAACCTCGTCTCGAATAGGACAAGGATGACCTGATAAGACATAGTATTGGGACGAGTCAAGACAAATTTGTTGTTTCAAGGCGGGGATGGGACGGGTACGAAGAACATAATCCCATCCAACTACCTGTATCATTTAAAATTCATTTCAATTTTAAATTCTCAAACAAAAATATAAAAATCATTATCTTTTTTCAATGATAATATGGGTTATTATTAACAAATTGAAAAAAAAAAGTAATGGTTTTTATCAACTAAAAAAACGAAATAAATAAACGGGATAGGGGATCTGCCATGCCCCGTGCCTCCTCTCCTCGCCTTAATCGGGTATGGGGCGAGGTGACAAAAATACTCGATAGAATGAGAAATTTAAATAACTTTTTCAATTCCGACCCATCTCGTTACCATCCCTAGTGGTGATACATGAAATTACTCTTGAAAAACATGTGACAATGATTTCCTTCGAACGAAAGTGCAATGCCAACAGACTCCTCATCTCTCTGTTGCCTTCCTGTCGTTGGGATTGGTAATTGACGGCATGTAGAAAATGAGTAGAGAGAGAATTTTTAGAGACGGAGAATGGGAATGGTTGTTTAGAGAGCCGTTGTTGAAGATTTTAAGGTATCGGGTCACGGTTTATGATGGAGCCATCAAGTGGGACCCCTAGTGTAACCGCAATGTTGGCCATGTTACCAAAAGTATCCATGTTATTCGGATCGGATCCGACCCGGCCCAATACAGACACTATATATATATTTCCCCTTCCATTCGAACTCTCCTTGGGACAAAGTTGTTCTGTCTTGATACTTTGTTGCCTTATTTTTTAAAGTAAGCTTGGTACAATTAGCGAATCATTTGTACTTTGACATGAATTTATCGGTAAATGGCGAGTCTAATGTGCCTCCTGGATTCCGTTTCCATCCGACCGAAGAGGAGCTCCTACACTACTACTTGAGGAAGAAAGTAGGGTACGAGAAGATTGATCTTGATGTAATTCGCGATGTCGACCTTAACAAGCTCGAGCCATGGGATATTCAAGGTAAATATGAAGTATGACTTACACTAATTTCTTTTGACTCTGCCTCTTAATGAATTATATTTACATTGCAGACAAGTGTAAAATAGGATCTACACCTCAAAATGATTGGTACTTCTTCAGTCATAAAGACAAGAAATACCCATCTGGAACTCGAACTAACCGTGCAACTGCTGCCGGATTCTGGAAGGCAACCGGTCGGGATAAAGTCATCTACAGCAGTTTGAAAAGAATTGGAACACGGAAGACTCTTGTGTTTTACAGAGGAAGAGCTCCACATGGGCATAAATCGGATTGGATCATGCATGAATATAGGCTCGATGACAACACCACTGATGATCCCATCGTCGTGGGCCTTTCTCCCTGTTTCTTACTTAGAGCATGTAAGTTACTTATTTTGATAGTCTAACCGTAATGCTATGAATTCAGGCCTGTAATACCCCGGGAGACTTGGTGCCAGAAGAGGGTTGGGTGGTATGTCGTGTCTTCAAGAAGAAAAACTACCACAAGGCTGTACAAAATCCTTCCACCTTAATCAACTCAAACAACAACAATGATGTTCTTGATCAGATAATCATGTACATGGGAAGTTCATGCAAGCAACAACAAAATGAATCAGACTTCAACAACAATAACGAGCCATATGACGGTTTTGTACACATGGAAAGTCCAAGCAGTAAGTCACTAGCCAAGAACTCACCTTTCAATGAAGAAGATTGCACCTTTAAGGCCTTTGACGATACCATAACAGCAATCGAACCTTCATGTACCAATCAACCTGGGGATTATTGCCACAGAAACGCTTTTGATTATTCAAAAATTGGGTTGATTGATTGGGTTTCACTCCACCCACTAGATCAGCTCATTAATGGCGAAACATCCCAGCAATATTCCAACCCCGGCTATGGTAGTCCCTACCAAGACTTGTCTTTTTCGCTTGATCAATTGGTGAACACGCGTTCAGGTACAACAAATCAAACTTCTCAAGTTTCAAGCCCTGAGACCGATTGTTGGGGCCATCCTCAATAATCACAGAGTACATAGATTGAGAGAGAATTTTAAATAATGGATGAACTGATATACATAAATGCATATATTTTGCTGTACAAATTAATAGAATGGACTATCTAATATTGGTGTATGAGATGTCAAACATTGTATTGTTTTATCTTTACGACAAACATTAGGTGATCTGCATGGTTTGTGCAGAAAATACTAGAAAACAGCAGGGCCAGGCAGCACTCATGTCCCGATGCTTATCTCTAAGAAAACATACAAAATTCAGTTTAAGAGGTACAACAAACTTATATTTTGTAATTTTCAATATATATATATATATTCTATATTTTCCATTGGAATATGATTTTGTTCAGCTCTGAAATGATTATTCCTCCACTTGGCCAACCGAAAATAAAAAGAAAGTAATGCTATGCATTAACACTAGTGTTTAAAACCATTTATTTTTACATGGAAATGGATTGGTACGTCCAATAAACCACCGTTGCCACACAGGCCAGTGGTAAAGACCAATAGTGCTTCATAGCATTATTCTAGAAAGAAATACAAGCTTAGAAGGGGGAGGGAAGAAAATTTAACTAAAGAACTGGGAGTTAAAAAATAAGAGAAATAAAATCTACATATCATTGGCCAACAAAAAGAAATAATGCACCAGAAATAATAAACAGGGTTTACGACACTCAACCATGCATCCCAAAACACATTCAATCTACGGATTCATAAAACAAATCAAATTTCACACCACAGGCCCAAAAAGAAAGGAACAGATCAAAGCATAACTTTCTCTTTCATTTTCCACATAATTAAATTGGTCTGGAGATTTACATTAAATCAGATGCATAATCCATCTTGCAATTTTCTGGAAAGAAAGAGAGACAGATTTCCAACTTCACATCTCTCCTAAAGAGTTCCAATTGTCAGTGTTGAGTATAATTGTTAAATGAACTTATTCCTTCAATATCACATTCATTAGCAACAAATCTAGCTTGTAATACTTAATATAAAGAGCCCTTGGACATTATCACTATATGAAGTTGGAATCATATTGATTGATAAGTTACACCAGAAAATCCAGCCTTGGCCCACAGTAATTATCATTATCAAGGCATATAGTTGACAAGATCATTGTCTCCAAATACAAACCATCATTGTGTACTATAACTGCAGCAATGGTACCCTCTCTGCACCGGGTGAAAACACTGTTGCAATTTCAAGTGAGGAATTGGACCATCAGCGCCTTCTCAGATTACTGCATACAAGACTTCCGAAAGTAAATGGTAAAGCAAACCAAACATAAAAACAGTGTAGTTTATAGACCCCTTCAAACACAAAACAATGAATGGTTGTATGTTTAACTCAAATACACAGGTTCAGACTGATTTGTATGCCTAACATATTCTTAATCAGTTGGGACCATAAACTGCTATTAGATGAATATTTGTGTCATTTGTTCTCACTCTACTGTTTGGTTTTAAGAGGGAAAAGTACAACTTCTTACCAAGGGATAAATGTGGATGGGTACGTGGGCCACAACAAGTGCAAAAGTAAGATCTGGGAGATACAAAATGAACCACGAAGAATTAGCTGTAGATGTGAATTGGTTGATGCTACAAAATAGAAACTAATTGTTTTGCTAAAAGAAATGGTAAAAAAATAAATCTGAAAAGATCTTGGTGATATTAGATGTATGAGGTAATGTTATTCAAAATTCCAACCTTAAATAGCTTGAGATGTTTATACTTTGTACTCAGACACACTAATAAACATTCTTAGCAGAGCTTTGTATTAATAAGCCTACCCTCTAAATTCCCTAATCGGAACACAACATTGAAAGGGAAACGGTTGACTGATTCTGGATATCACATGTCAGAACTTGGCAATATTAATCCACCTTGCCACAGATTAAAAAGCTTTCTTAGGTATATCAACTAGCTAATGTTCACAAACAATGGAGAATGGACACGATCGGTCTGTTAACAAAGCAATAGAAATTGAAAAGAAGCTTTACATCCCAGAGAGTATCTTCAAGAAAAGTATTTCTGATGTTAAAATATTCCAGGACTAGCACCTAGGACCTAGTATGATGCTGGTAATCACTTGCAAATATTTCCCTACATGTAGCACCTAGGACCTACAGGTTCCTCCTACATTAGAATTAGGGGTGGGCATGGGTCGGGTCGGATCGGTTTTTTCCTCAATTCAAACTCAACCCAACATGATCAGTTTGATCAAAACTTAACCCAACTCAATCCAATCAAGTATCGGTCGAATTGGGTTGGGTTGGTCGGTTTGGGACGACTTGTCAACAAAAATTAAAGTCATCCAATTTTCTTTTATACTAAATTCGAATAGACAAGATTAAATAGTAAGTAAATAAATAAAATAATTTATTATCGTATTCAATACTCATTAGCCGAGCCTACAAAGAACNATTTTCTATTGTACTAAATTCAAATAGACAAGATTAAATAATAAGTAAATAAATAAATAAAATTATCTATTATCTTATTCAATCATCATTAGCCGAGTCTATAAAGAATAAAGTGCATTTAACATAACATGAAAAACTTATACTACATTTCTTGTGGGAAGGACATTAAATTCTTCCTCTAAAATGCACCAAGATAATTATAGTTACACTATCTACTCATACTTTTTAGATTCCTTTTACTTTTTAAGCATTTTATTTCTTTTCGTTTTCTTTTTCTTTTTTTTTTTTTTTTAAATAAGCGGGTTTATTTGATTTTCATGAGTTAACCCATAACCCAATCCAACCCAACCCGTCTACACAACAAACCCACCCAACCCGTGTAAAAACAACAAAAAAATCGACCCAAACCAAAAGGATTGGTTTGGTTTGGGCGGGTTCGGTCAAGTTTTGCCCACCCCTAATTAGAATAGAACTTGTGCATAAAGCTGAAAAATTTCTCTTTTTTTGTTTAGATTTTGTATGTTAACATTGATGTTACCACTTGGGTGAATAAAGCTTCTTTACCCATAAATATCTACAAGAAAAAGCCACACCAATCATCACGTGCTGGAGTTAAAGTAATTAAGCTATGACAATTCTATTACAGATTCTTTTGCATAATAACAGGTTCCTCATCGTTTTGACTCTTTCCTATCATTGATTGGGATTTTGATGCAGGACCAAGTAAGACAATTAATGGGGAATGAGAAACAAATCAATAGAGAAAAGGGAATTAGAGGTAGGAATGGCAAAAGAAGGAGAAGGATAGGGAAAGGGGAAAACTTTGACAACCACCACAAATTATTTGATTCAATCATCAACTGTCTCAATTACAATGCAAAAACTATTTAAATAGTAAAACCTAACCCTACTAGTGAAGGGTTTAGGCCAACCCAATAACATAAGCCCAATAATAGAAACGTAAATAATAAAAGCAAATCCACAATAGAAACAATAATTCTCGAGGATGTCCGAATCAGATTACCAAAGCTTGGGTCAATTCCTTACAGCAGTACATGGCAAAAATTGTATCCCATTTTTCTCTAATGACAGCAGTGTATCAGTTTTTCATCTATTATTACATATTAACAATGCCCTAAACCAAATTCACTGGTTAATTGTACCGATGAACAAGGAAAGACATATTAGTCAGAAAGCTACTAGTTTCCAATAAGAACTATTAGTTATACCCGAAAAATATCAAGCTAAGAGAGAGGAACTTACATGGCTGGGACCTGAGTGCAAGCTATGTTAAATCAAGCAATTTGATACTTGGAAACCCAGATTAAGGAAATTATTAGTAATAAGGACTCTAGCTAGAAGTTTCTTATAAGAACTATTAGTTATACTCTTACAATTCCCAAAACTCTTAAAATGCAACACAACAAAGTACTTATGCAATGGAGATTTCCTTGTAACTAATACGATAAATTCCTTCAAGTTGGAGAAATTTGACAGAAGTAAATCCTAAGATTTTTCCACAGTGACAATGAGATAGTAACCAACTTTTCAGATACCATTTTGTCCATTGCCTTCACGAAAATGGAACTCTATAAACAGTCAAATTTACAAAAAAATGAAAAATAATAACATATAAGTAGCAAGTATACATGATATAATTACTAGCTAACAATTTCATTCTCCTGACTCTGTTCCTTTATCTTTTAAAAAGTCTAACAAGTATAGAACCCTCGGGTAAACGGATTGCGGCATTACATTGGAAACAGAAGCAAACGAAAAGACACAATGAGATTAGAATTATACTTCTGAGATAAATAGAAAAGACGAGGCATTGAAAACGGACCTAATAAATATGGATGGTGCCAAAAGAATCCACATTCTGCAATAGCTCAGCTACACATGGGACAGAGCACCAAACCATTCTCATTACAGTCACTACACCTCACTACTACGGCCTTCTCCCCTTGGTTCCCATCCACCAGCTTTTCTTCATTCACTACAACCTTACAACTCCCATTACAAGTAAAACAGGGCAAGAACCTCACACCTCCACACCCCTCACACACATAGCCACCTCTAGTTCTAGGCAACCCCCGAAGCAATTTTCCAAAACTTCCCTCCTCCACTATCCTCATCACCTCCTCAACACCACCGACATAACTCCCTTTCAAAAACAGTCTTGGCGGTATCAAGTCACTAGTGTCCTTACCCTTCAGCAATTCCCTCAATTCATCCTTAAACCCCTTGTCCATCGAAATATCTCTCTCAAAAAACAAAACCCCAACTGCCTCGATTGCTGATCTAACAGCATTACAATCCTCAAAAGTCTTCCTTATTCCTCTTAGAGTCGTCGTATAGATCACTAATCTATGCTCCCCATTTGGCGGGCAAATCTTTTCAAATCCATCAAGTGAACCAAAATAACTTGAATCCCTGGAAACATTCGGTTTCCTCAAACTAGTGGCCTCCTTCGAGGACTTTATAGAAACATTCGGAGTCAAATTCTCGTCATTATCCGGACAGACTGCGGCAGTATTAAACGATTTAGAGGGTGGCAACGGCAAAGGGGAGAAACGGAAGCTGGGAATGTGATCTGCATCGAGGCCGGACATGAAGTCCCGGTAGTTGATGGTTTCGAGGGAGTGGGACTTGAGAGAACGGGGTTCGGAGAGTGGGCTGGGGAAGAGAGAACCAAGGGTGAAGCGAGGCGGATGCGGTGGTGGGGTTGGTGTAGGAGGAACAGTGGTAGTGGGAGGATGGTGGTCAGACGACGGCGGGTCGAGTGTAAGGAGGCCGTAGGTAGTGGATGTGAGAGACACAATGTGGTGGCTGAAAGCAGCCGAGCCGCCGATTTGAGAAAATTCATCGTCTTGATTAAGCAGCGTAGACGAAACACAACCCATTTTTGTGTGTGTATTGAGAAGAGAGAAAAAGCTTGGATTTTGATACGATTCAGATCAAAAGACCTGTGGAGAAGAAAGGAGTTATGAATAATTCAATGGGCATTTAATGCTGCAGTCTGATTTAGCGCTCAAAAAGTTTGCTTTATTTTGAATGAAAAGTCATTGACATTGCATTGGCATTGGCATTGGCATTGGCATTGATGCACTTAAGAGGAGGAGCCTCGTTTATTATTTTCATTCACGTGAGCCTGTTCAAGCTCAGATTTTGAAAACACTGCAACATTTTTTTATTTCTTCTGATGAACTCTTTCTTTAAACAACCTGGCTGCAAAATACTTATAAAGATGAACCTTGGTCACATGAGTCTCGGCCTATTATTGACTCAGGTTTATAAGTACTCAAATTGACTTTTTATTTGTTCACCATTTATTTTTATCTAATTATAAATTATATATAAATACTTTCGAAACATGCTCTTGTCCTCACTTTCCGCTAAAACTTTTGACATCCCACTACAACTTTGTGAGATGTCAAAAACCCACTAAATATCACTATAATTTGAGGTGCATTTCTAAAATTTTAACACTTTTATTACGGAGTAACAAGATGAAATTTAAGTCAATAGATTGGGTCACTCAAATGATAGTGATCGAATTTCAAAAAGTTTTAGAATGTTCTCACAATCACTGGACACTACTTGATTTTTAGATGGGATGATTAAAACTCAATTTTAACATGTAATATCAGAGTTGGGGATCTTACGTGTATGTCTATTACTTCATTTCACAATGCTCTACTTTTAAACATTACATGTTTATATAAATACTAGTTTATGTCACGTGCGTTGCACGAGTTTTGTATTTATTTTGTTTTTATTAGCGTAAAATTTGTAGATTTTCTAGAAGTAATTGAAGATGTGAAATGTTTGCTCAATTGTCATTGTTTTGTCGATTGTATATTGTATGTCAATGATAATTTTGTTTTTATTTTTATAAATAAATATAAGCAATGATGTAATGATCTCTTGTGAAATTAGGTTGTATGTGTTTAGGTGAGTAAGTAAAAAGTTAATTACTTATTGGTTGTCACATTATATCTATTTTTCTGCTTAGATTAATGTATGACTTTATGACTAATTGAACGGTTGAAAGTTGATTTCTATAATCTTATAGATGAAGAATGAATTTTTTTTCTTTGACATTGCAAACAAGTTGTAACTTGAATTTAGCAAAATGTTTTTCTTTAGCAACTTCAATTTGAGAGGCTATATTCGTACTTCGAAAAGTAACTTGTGCAGTTGTAAATTGAAAGAGAACTTTATGAATTTCAATTATACTCAAAGAAAAGAGAAAAAAGAAACAAATTTTGGGAAGTAAAATAGAAATTGATTCTATTAATGTTGATAACTGCAGAAAACTACATTTGTTTAGGAGTCTACGTACATAAAAGGTAAACAAAATAAGAACATATTCTCAGCATGAATAATGTAATTATCATGTTCGAAATACCTCATTTTTCAACACTAACATGTTTTCATCAGTTTCTAAATACATACATTTAACAAAAGTAAGGGGTGGACACATTGTTTCATACTTAATTTTCAAACGTAGTTATTTCAAAACACTTTAATCATTATCTACTCCATTTTTTCCTTTGAAGTAAATGGATTTGAGTAAGAAATTTATGAGTTTATGCTTTCCTCAAAATTTACTTTTGAACTTAAGTTGTAATAAGAAGACTTGAAAAGAGCTTTTTTTGCTGAAAGTGATCAATCTTCCTAAGTGAAAGTTACGAGTTCGGCCTAACTAACATCTAGAGGGAGGGTGAATAGGTGTTTGTATAACAACATCAAGTTACAATTATTAATTTTATCCAGGTGAATTTACATGCAACTACTCCATTTTGTTGTGGAGTGATCGGTGAAGAGAACTCTTGTTGGATTCCCTCATCCAATCAGTAATTTTCAAAGTTAGAGTTTTTTAACTCTTTCCCACTATAACTCCAAATTTTAGTTATGGTGGAATCTTTCTCAGTCCTAGGTCTCTTACACACGGACTTAACTAGATTGAACACCTCAGATTTTTCTCTCGAGAACTCAATTCATGTGAATCTAGAGAAGTCATCAACCACAACCAAAATATAACGCTTACCCCCAAGACTTTTAGTCTTAAATGATCTCATTAAGTCCATATAAAGTAATTTTAAAGGCCTGCTTGTTAAGATGCTAGAGGTTTGCTTATGATTTACTCTAAATTGTTTACTTTGTTGACATGGTCCACAAATAGTGTTTTCAATTTCTTCAATTTTAGGTAAACCATTCACAAATTCATTCTTAGCCAATTTAGACAAACTTTTATAGTTCATATGACCAAGCCTTTGGTGCCAAAGTTCAGTCATATCCATTTTAGCACTACTAGACACATATTTGAAATTTGGAAGAACTACATAACAATTGTCAGAAATTCTAATTCCTTTAATAACAACATTACCATTTGAATCATAAACAGTACACATTTATTTTCTAGACAAAACTAACCTCAAAATCAGTATCACATATTTGACTAATACTTAACAAGTTAGATTTTAAACCATTCACATAAAATACATTTGAGATAGCAGGTAACCTATATAAATTGACAGTGCATTTATCAAGGATATGTGACGTAACACCGTCTCCAAAAGTAACCATACCGTCATTCCAATCATCAAGAGTTGAAAACAAGGCTTTATTTCCACACATATGTCTAGAGTATGCACTATCAAGATATCGCATAGAGCCATTTTTAATTTTAAGAGAAAAATAGTAGTTCAATTTTTCTTCATACCGAGGGAGATCACTTTTTGTCACCCAAACCTTCTTTAAAGTAGAGGTAATCCTAGTCAACTGAGTCATCATCTCAGTTAGGTGGCTAACTTAATTGGTAAGGAAGTCAACCTTGTTAGAGATATCCTGACTTCTACTTCTATTCATGAATTTATGACACATATGCCTTATTTTATCCTAGTACACCGCAATTGTGACATGTAGGAATAAAATTAGGTTCAAAAGTACGTGATTTTTTATATTGGTTTCTAGGTCGGTTGGTCCTACATTGTCTAGTAGGTTTTTGTCCTAAGTCACCCTTGCCATTGGATTCAGGATTAGCAACATTCGTATGTTTGTTAGTGGTTTGGACAAAAATGGTCTTGGATGAACTAATAGTATTATTATCAGTCTGAATATATTCTAGACCTTGCCTATTTCCAGCTGACTTGTTCATCCCTAAAAGATTATAAAGTTTATGAGTACCACTCAAGAAGGAATGGAGTGGAGTATTGGATTTCTCTAGGTCACTTGTTAAGGTTTTAACTTTGACCTCTAAGTTTTCATTGACAAGTCTTAACTCACTAAAACTTTTGGTAGAATCTTGAAGGTTAGCTATGAGTCTCTCTTCCTAACTCAAGTTCATTAACTTTTTTCAGTACAGCTTTATTCACCTTTTTTATCCTAAGACTCTATTCAAACAGCTGATGACATGCCTTATTCAAACAGCTGATGACATGCCTCACGAATCTCTGAATCATCCTCAGAGTCTTCCTCATAATCCTCACTACATTCCACCTCATCAACCTTCTCATTATCCTCATCTAAATCATTATTAATTATAGTGTGAAGGCCATATAGTTCCTTTCATCATTACTACTAGAGGAATCACTCTGGTCACTTGAATTGGATTAATCATCAATTAGTAAAATTGTCATTGCCATATCATTTCCTTTATTTAGGTTCTTCTTATAGCTAGGGCATTCATTCCTATAGTATCCAAAACCCTGACACTCACGACATCTAACTGACTAAGATTTCTTACTAGAACTCTAAGTATTATTCTTATTACGCTTGTCTTTCCTGAATTTACTAAGGGCGCATTTTTTTCTCTCTTGAGGTTTTCTCTTATTCATAAGAACTTTTTGAAATTTCTTAACAAAATAAGCTATCTCCTCATCCTTAAGGGTCTTAGAATCAGTAGAGTCATACTCTTTTTCCTTAATGGTGTTCAAGACTATAGACTTATTCTTTGGTTGAGATATGATGAGTTCATGGGTTTGGAGGATCTTATAAGTTCCTCTATCTTTACTGTATCTAACTCCCTACACTCTTCAATCACAGTAATCTTAGGCCTAAACATCTCAGATAAGGATCTAAGGACTTTTTGAACAATTTTAGACTCAAAATTTTTTTCAACTAGGTTGAAGTTAGAGTTCACTATGTTATTTAACTTTGCATAGAAATCATCGAACGATTCATCATCTTTATTCTAATTTTTTCAAACATAGTGGTTAACATCTGTAGTTTGAAATTTTTTATAGTATTGGTTCCCTCGTGTGTGATTTCTAAGATATCCCAAACTTTTTTTACAATCTCACACATTGATATTCTCCTAAATTTTTCGGTGGACACAGCCATAAATAAGGCAGGAAGTCCTTTAGTGTTCCAGTTACACTCGGCTACTTCATCCTTAGTCCAAAGGGATATGTCCGTAGGGTGACTACACCTGAAACAGTAATAGAGGGGGCGGTCCAACCAATTTGTACACTAACCCAAATTTGTTTATCCTAAGACTTAAGAGAAGCTCTCATTCTAACCTTCCAGTATGCATAATTGCTTCCGTCAAAAAATGGAGGTACGAAAAGAGACTGGTTCATCTAAATTAAGTTAGGGTCAAGAATCGAATTGAGGCTCTAATACCATTTGAAAGTTACGAGTTTGACCTAATTAACATCTAGAGGGGGTGATAGGTATTTGTATGCAAAATTTAAATTTGTTAATTAATAGCAGTAGCAAGTTACAATTATTAATTTTATCCAAATGAATTCACATGTAATACTATCCTAAATTGAATTACCGTAGTTGATATATTGTATAAAAATTAAACAATACTACGAAATTGTTGACGGAGAAAACCTCTCGCAGGATAAAAACGTTGGGCCCAAGCCAGTAGTATCCATTATAAATGATAAAGACTTACAGACTGACTAAGTCTTAGTATTTTCTGACCTCCTGACTATATCACCACGGCCTTCTAGACTGCATGCTCATGCACCAGCTCCCAACCTTCTGGAGTCGTTTATCTCTTGTAGACTACCTAAGAACTCTCGTTCTCCTTTAATTGAAACTCTGGTCACCTTTCTTAATCTTCAGAACTCTGACAGATTATGAAGAAGTTAGGTTTTGGTGTTTTGATTATATGAATTTGACGTTTTCAATGATTTTGGTTGAACTAATGGAGATTGAATAATATGTAGGATGTGTTGAAAGCAATCTTTTTGATATGATAATATTCAAACGATCTTTTCACGAAGTGGGGCTTGGGTATATATATACTATTTAGGTTTTTGGGTAGCATAGGATAGATAGGACTCTCAAAAAATGCAAACTTGGGTTTTATGGTTAACTCCGTCACTCAAGCGATAGTATAGCGACAGTGTTTCTGTTTTGAACGCTCAAGCAACAACTTGGCAGAGGCTAGTAGAAATTCGGCAACTTTTTCCTCTTATTCCATAATCGGACGCAAGGACTCCAAATTCATCTATACAACCTACCAATTGACTCTTTGACTTTTAAAACTCCTTTACAACTATATTTTTGTCTAAAGATTGCCAACAACTATAAAACCTAACGCTGAGAATCCATATCAATACTTTTTTCAATTGCTGTAATTACATGTTCAGAATTGACTTCTCCTTAGCGTTGTTCTTCTACGGATGTTCCAAATCTATTACAGAGATAGTGTCAAACTTATAATTGGATGAATTAGGTTCTGTTTGAATCGCTTTCACATAGAATGCTCGTTCAGTGTTTTGCATATTTTGAATCAATTTCCAAAGTTTGTCTTTGAACCATGTATATAAAAAATGAATTGTATTATTATTACTTTGTGAAAAATATATACTAGCTATATAGTGGCAGAAGGTTTAATATAAGTTAGAATTGTTATAAAGTTGGTTTGCTCCATCAGGGCTTCTGCACTTGTAAACAAAAGTTTCTCGGTTGGTTCACCAATTGTACTTGCATTTATGAAGCTTGTCATAACTGACAGTTGCACACGTGCTTTAGCCCTGAGACAAAGGAGGATTCAATATTTGTAAATGAAGACATAGATATATTATTATTTTGTGAAAAATATATACTAACTATATAATGGCAGAAGGTTTAATGTGAGTTAGAATTGTTATAAAGTTGGTTTGCTCCATCAAGACTTTTGTACTTGTAAACAAAAGTTTCTCGACTGGTTCACCAATTGTACTTGCATTTATGAAGCATGTCATATCTGACAGTTGCACATATGCTCTAGCCTTAAGATAAAGAAGGATTCAATATTTGTAAATGAAGACGTGGATATATTAAATTAAAATAGAAACAGAAATGCATGAAAAGAGTGTTTTCGTTATTTCTGTGGAAAAGATTAAAATTTTTCATTAGTATACAATATATCTTTATCGAGGAATAGCTTTAGAATTGAGATTCTTGCAAACAATGCAAAGATATGTTTCACCAAAATCATTTTTTGATCGTCGATAGCAGTTGTTGCAAGCCATGTACCAACATTTGTTATCGATTTTCTTGAATGTTGTTGTGCTATTGACCCAATAAAACCTCCATTGTTATGAAAATGATTTTTTACTAGTAATAAGTCTAAAAAAAAAAGATAAACATGAACTAAAAAAAGAATGGGCATATGTTATTGTATATATGAATATATTGGAATAATAAAAAATATATGAATAGTAACTATAAGCTGGAAAAGTACCGATAAAATACGGTCATGCAGATTTTGGATTGAAGTGAATTTGTTGTGCAAGGAAGGAGAAAGCTTTGTGGGAGTTTTTTTCCTGGTATGATTTTTTTTAATACCAATTCATCAATTTTCTTGGAATTTGTGTTCACTTGAAAGAATAAAATGGGAATAACTTATTAAATAAGGTAATGATATGTTGCATACAGATGTGTGTGAATTAGAAAATAAAGTATGAAAATTTGAACAACTTAAACATACCATTCTGCCAATTATTTTACTACAATGAAAGGAGCGATTAAGTAGAAAGTGCTATCAACTTTTGTAGACAGCTTTAAACCTATGTAATAGCATTAAAGAAAACACATAAAAAATTTATAACTAATTATATATTTATATACAGGTTATTACAATCCTTTTAAGAGTTTTAATAAGGAAGAGATAATGGAACATACCAAAGAAAGATGTAACTTTTATGCGTGTTGAAAAGATCACTATTTTTTTTTTCAATATTTTCTACTATTAATATGCATTCTCTATTAATAAATGAATTGCGGAGTGTTAACATCATTTTTGTTTGAAATTCTGGTCCATGTACTTGATTGAATCAATCGCGTAGGCATCATATCAATTGCAATCGCTAATATATCTGTAAAATAAAAATCAATGATTACCTTTTCTTTTTGTTTTTGTAAACATAATTATTTTATTAAACAAAGTATAATATTATTATTTATTTTTCTTAGGACCAGTATAAGTAATATTCAAAGTAAATGGAATGTTTAATCTCTTACTCAAATCAGTATCTATATCCATAAAAAAAATGAGAAATAACACATAAGATTTATTCAAAGGAAAGAGACGGTGTCACCGTCGCACAAATGAAGGCAAAACGAAGTTGCTTCCTCCTCAAAAAGGTAAAAGGGAAAAATGAAGAAGGGAGAAGTCTTATGAGTTGTTCTCTTTGTGTTTCAATTTTGTATTTTGAGTTTTGTGTTTTCAATGTCCATTTTGAGATTGTTGAAAAAGTGTTCTTTTTGACATTTTGAAGAATCATCAGACATCGATGGCATACCATATGACTTGTTTTCTGGTCTTCAGATTTCAATGAAGATAAGGAATCATCACTGGTCCCTGTCTGGGTATTTCTCCATGGCTTACCCTCCCCCCCCCCTCCATTTTTACCATGAATCTATGTTGTGTATCATCACCGGTGTCTTTGGCTGATTCTTGAAGAGGGACAACTTCACGGCTTGTGCATCTCGTACAGATGGAGCGCGTGTTTGTGTAGAGGTTGACGTATCTAAACCTCTGGTGCAATCTTTCTGGCTAGAAGTCATTTCCACCCATCTAGCCGTTATCAGGAAATTTTTTATGAAAAGCTCCCAATGTTCTGTCATTTATGTCGGGGTATGGGCCATCTGGAGAAGGCTTGCAATAAAAAGAAGGAGTATGAAGATAATAATATTTCAGAAAATAATCGGCCTAAAAAGATATGGAGAAAAAAGGATAATGTGGCAAAACACCAGATAGTGGAAAAGGATGCTAGAATAGTAGAAAAACGGAAAAGAATTCTGCAGCAGAACATCTTGATTCCTTCGGCCTTGACTTTATTTGGGTGTAATGAAGTTGCAATCACCATTGATGACTCAGGAGAGAACGTTCATGTGGAGAAGACAAATGACGTACTTAATGAAGATATGGAATCGAATAACACATATATCAATACAGGTAATGGTGAGTGTATCGTGAATGAAAGGAATCGAGACGCTAATGAAATTTTGACGATAAATACGATATCTAAATAAACTAATTTGGAGTAAGCTATTGTCAGGAGGGATGCTAATGTTGTCCAATAAATGCTTACCGTGGATATTATAGATAATATTGCGGACTTAGTTATCAGAGGAGAACCTCTCCCCCAAATTTCACCAAATGCAGTTAGTGTACAAAATGAGGAAAAGGCAATGGAGGTTCATATCACATCTGACGGTGAGTATGAAAACGATTTACCTGAACTAGATGTCCTAAACTATGATACAGATCATCTCATGTCAGTTCCATTAAAGAGAGGAAGAGGAAATGTTAGGAAAAAGGTAACGCTAGGAATCACTACGAGGTCCAAAAAATCTTATTAACGATGAATATTATTGTATGGAATGCTAGGGGTGTGGTATCCTCCTAAAGTAGATTAATGGGGCTGAAAAAACAATTTAATCCCTTTATGTTAGTTGTTATGGAACCTTTGTTTCTGTTGGTAGAATTTTCTGTTGGGCTCGACGGTTACGATTCCCACACTACATGACAAACGTCGGGGTAGGAGACAAAATTTGGATGTTCTGGAATAATGAAGTGTCCTTTTCTGTGAGTAGTATATTAGAGCAAGAGATCTCTAGATGTATTGCGGTAGGAGGTGCTCAGGTGATTTTTTCTTTTGTATATGCTAGTTGTTGTCAGAGAAAAAGAAGGAAATTATGGGATCAGTTGAAAAGCTTAGATAATGGTGATTCTAGATTGTTAGTAGAAGGCGACTTTAGCACTATATGGTCTAATGATGAGAAAATAAGTGGCTTATCTACATCTTCTATAACCATGATAATTTCATTCATGAAACAGTCTTGATGGATATCCCTTTTGATGGACTAAAATTATCATGGTGGAATGGGCGACAAGGTACACGCTGTATATGGGCTCGCCTCGATCGTATTTTGGTAAATCAAAATTTTAAGAACGAATTCCCATTGGTTGCCTTATCTTATTTGGAACGCACATCTTCGGACCACTGTCCGATGAGTTTGAGATTCAAAGATAAGTTGAGTTTGATGTGTTCAAGACCGGTTCGGTTCCTAAGTATGTGGTGTTCTCATAAAGATTTTTTGCCCTTGGTGAAACAAATCTAGGAGATTGAAGTGACCGGCTCTCCAACGGTTTGTCTCGGGCGGAAATTGCGAAACCTGAAAATAGATTTAAAATCTTGGAATCGCGAGGTGTTTGGAAGGATGCAACAGGAAATAGGAAATTTTGAAAACACGTTGTTTCAACTGGAAAATTCTTTGATGGAGATCTTTTCAGTGGATACCGAAAATCAGCTTTTGCAATGCCGAAACCAATTTGTAGTTTAGCTTGAAAGAGAGGAAGCTTTATGGAAGCAAAAGTCACATATTAAATGGCTGAAGGAGGGTGACGGTAACACAAAAATTTTTCATGCTTCGGTCAAGACTAAAAAAGAGAGCCAAATTATCGATCACATGGTCCTTGAAGATGGTTCTGAGCTAAAGTCAGCAGATAATATACATGAGGGGGCCGTGTAGTTTTTTCAAAATCTCTTCTCAGTTTCACCTATCTCCATAGATGATAATGGTCTTGCACTCTTTACGACAGTTATTACTGAGGAGGAAAATACGGCTCTATGCAAACCACGTATTTTGGAGGAGGTAAAAGCTGTTCTTTGGTCTATTCCCAAAGATAGCTGCCCCGAACCTGATGACTTTAGTGCAAGCTTCTTCATTTCTGCCTGGGAAATTATCCAATTCGATCTCCTTGCTGTGGCAACAAAATTCTTTGGGGGTTGTCCTCTAAATTGTGCTTTAGGGGCAACTAATATTGTCCTAATCCTTAAGGTGGAATCCCCTAATGTTTCGCAAAATTCAGGCCTATTAGTCTCTGCTCGATGGTGTATAAGATACTATCCAAAATTAAGGTTACTCGGATGGCTCCTTTGCTTGAAAAATTAATTTCTCGAGAACTGTCAACTTTTATTCAAGGCATGAGCATTTTTTATAACATATCGATTGCTCAGGAGATGATGCATAGTCTTCACAAGAAGGTGAGGGATGGAAGCACTTTATTAAAGATATATATGGCCAAAGCATATGATAGAGTAAACTGGCGATTCCTTCGGGAGAGCTTAAGAAAACTGGGATTTTCCGACCAATCGAGAAGTCTTATCTTCAATTGCATTTCCTCTCCATAGTACTCAATCATGCTTAATGGCAAGACACATGGTTTTTTTCAAGCCATCGAGAGGACTACGCCAAAGAGATCCATTGTCACCATATTTGTTTATACTGGCACAAGAACTCTTATCAAGAATGATCAATCGGGCATATGAAAGCAATCAAATTCAACTTTTTCATTCTGGAGGAATTGTGGTTAGTCATTTATTTTATGTCGATGATTTATTTATTTTCGTCAATGGAAGAAAATAGTCGATTGTCAAGCTCCTTGATATTATAAAAAAGTATGAACTGATGTCGGGTCAATTGGCGAGTCCTATGAAATCCTCTATGTTTTTTTCCAAACACACCACGACTACACGTAAAAGAAAACTATTGGCTGTTTCGGGATTTAAAGAAGGTGTTTTACCTTGTACTTATCTGGGCGTCCCTCTCTACACTGGAAGATTATTGAAGTGTATGTTTGAACCAATGATGGACAAAATCCAGAAAACATTGGCTGGCTGGAAGGGTCGACTACTCTCTTTTGGAGGAAAAATCACCTTGATCAAACATGTGCTTAGCAGCATGCCAATTCATATCTTATCGGTTCTGAATCTGCCTAAAGGAATTCACAACGAGTTGAATCATATTTTTTCATCTTTTCTCTGGAATGCAACTGATGGGTCTAAGAAACGAAAATGGGTCTCCTAGAGAAAAATCTGCTACCCAATGGAGGAGGGTGGTTTGGGGATTCGGGATTTTGGGAAAGTGCAACAAGCTTTATTTATGAGATTTGCATGGAAGCTGCTAGGTAGGAAATCGTTTTGGGCAGAATTTTTTCGAGCTAAATACATGAAAAATAAACCTGTTACATTGCTAAAAATTTCTCCCACGCAATCTCGTTTTTGGAAGGGAGTGGTCTCCAAATTACATATTATGTTGCAAAACTCTTTTTGCCGTGTTCGGGATGGATCCTCAAATTTCTAGTTTGACAATTGGACTAGTACCCAAAGGTTGGCTGAGGCAGGTTTGGAAGTAAAGAAACCACGATTACAAATCAAGGATCTTTTGACGATCAATGGGAAATGGAATTGAAGTCGACTTAGGGAAGTAATGGATGAAAATCAAGCTTCGACTATTAAATGTGTGCATATAAAATTACATGAAAAAGTGATCATTACGTCTGGAAGCCCAGTAAGGATGGTTCTTTTTCCACTAAATCGGCTTGGGAATTGATTCGAAAAAAGGGAGTAACCTGTCCATGGAAACGATGGTTGTGGAACCGTCATGTACCTCAAAGAATCTTGTTTGTGTCTTGGAGAACTCTTCTAAATTGCTTACCAGTTGATGAGGTGGTCCAAAATATTAGGATCCCACTTGTTTCTAAATGTGAATGTTGTGCTAATCCCTCGATGGAAAACATCGACCACGTGCTATGCAATGGAGAAGTGGCAAACAAAGTTTGGTCTTACTTTGCAACCCATTTCCAGATATCCCTTCCTAATGTAACTACTTGGAAAGGAATGATGAATTTATGGTGGAAACATGTCTCGAGCTCTTTACATGCGGGAGTTCTTCACGGCATCTCACCACTTATTATCACATGGGAATTATGGAAAATCAGATGTGTAGCTCGAATGGAGAGATACCCCATCTTATGGCAGAAAACTGTTTGGCAGATCAAATCATTTTTATCCTAGGTTGCTGGTCTGATTACCAAGGTCAGTAAAATCTCAGGTCGTGATCTCTACTGTTTGCACTCCTTAAATTGTCATATAAATGATGTTAAGCAAAGAAATGTGCAATTGATCAGCCAAAAAAATCAGTTGGTGAGCAGCTAAAATTAAATGTTGATGGTGTATCTAAAGGAAATCCAGGTCCAGCCGGTAGAGGAGGAGTTATACATGACAGCAAGGGGATGTTGGACTGGTTTTTCTCTACACTACGGCTCCTGCACAAATATGGTGGCTGAAACATGTGCCCTTCTTGATGGACTATGTATATGCAGGGACCTAGGAAATATGAATATCATTGTTGAAACCGACTCTAATATCTTGGTACAATGGCTAAATAAAGGAGCATGTTCTTTATAGTGGATTTGGGATTTTTGGGAAGAAATCTTGGAACTGATCTGACTGCTAAATGCTTAGGTCCATCACGTGTTTCAAGAGGCCAACATGGCGGCTGATCTCCTTACAAAAAATGGTAGCGATGGTTCATCTATGAACCTATCTTTAGGTGAAGAGTTTACGACACTCCTTAGCGGAATTTTACATACGGATAGTTGGGAATTACCCTACCTTAGATGTTGAATTGTATTGATTTAAATGCCTTTTTGTAATCTCAATTTTCCTCTGCCACATGTGAGGCTTTATTAATAAAAATCCCATTACGAATTAGAAAGATCAATGAAGCTAAACAACACAAGCACAAGTGGTTGCATTTAATTTAGTTGAGCATTCTTCCTAAGATTCAACAATCACCAAAACAGCAAATTATGAAATCTTAGTTGCTTCACAAGTTAAAGAAATCAAACAATTACGGATTTGATATTTAACTTAATTGTAGATTGTAATGAATAACAAACTAGTAGGCCTCTTAGCATAACCATCATGAAAAATAAGTGTAGAAGAATATTCA
>CAIGRN010183967.1:0-11809 GCA_903798345.1 Fraxinus anomala | reverse complement strand
TACAAAAATCAGATATTTATTTATTAATTAAATATATTTTATTAATTAAATGTTAAAATCACAATTATACAATTCATGGTCACGTATACATATTTATATGTCACAACTTATTTATTGATCACATTTTATCAAATTAATTTTTGATCACAAATCAGAAAATTTACAAGTCATAAATTATTTTACGGTCACAGATTAAAATTTTCATAGGCATCAAATCAAAAAATTAATAGGTCACATGTCACAAATCACAAATATTATGAGTCACAATTTATTAGTTAGTCACAAATTATTAAATTATCAATTACAAATTAATAATTGTTTAGATCACATATAATTTTATGGTCACAAATTGTTTATTAATCATAAATTAACCAATTTAATATCATAGTCGACCAAATAATTGGTGACCACCGCCCACCTCCATCATTTGTGACCACCATCTCACCGCTACCACTGCACTAACACAACATAGCACCAACACCACAACCGCGAGATCCAGAAACTACCCCAAAATATAGAAACCACCACTGCCACCCCCAGACCCACCAACACTGCCAAAATCACCCCAAAATCCCAACACCACCAAAACATAAAAATAATCACCACCACCACTACTCCAACAACCAAAAAAATCCAACTAAAAACACTAATGCCACCACCGCTAATAGTTGCTCCGCCGCGATCTAAGTGCCGCTATGGTAGGGTTGTGCAGAGTTGTGCGCAGTGGAGTGCACTCAAAGGTGTCATTGTCGCTACGCGCGACTTCTTTGCACAGCAAAGTTGTACAACTGTGCTCACAGAGAAGAGCGTCGTTGTGCAAAGACGCTCTCTGGGCGGCGATGGCGGCTTGAGGGTGAGGGTAGAGATAGATGGGAGAGAGAGAGAGAAAGACACATCGTCGGTGCTCTATCGTGGCAGTGGTGCGAGGTGGGCTGTCCCGGGCTCACATCGTCAACTCCGAGGGCGCAGATGCCGCTGTTGCGGCGGCAAGGGCGAGGAGAGGACAGAGAGATGAGAGAGAGGAGAGAAAGAAGAAGAGATAGAAGAGGGGAAGAAGACGAGAGATGGGAGTGATAAAAAATTAAAAATTAGGGTTATTAATTAGGGTTTTAATAAAATATAAAATTATTACTTGATTTTTGAATAATTAAATTTTCAACTTGATTTTTGAAAATCAATCTTTAAACACCTTGTTTTTTGTAATTTCCCATAATTCAATAGTTAGGCCCAATAAGAAGAGAGGCCATTGCCACAATGTAATCAATCTTGTTACATGTACATCCCAATTTACACGTTTATCGAATTTATACTTACTACAATCTCACATTATCTTTCACATCTCACATATTTAATCCAATCATCATGACACTTTCACCTCATCAATATGTCAACTAATGTATACATATAGCTTAATCCCAATATAATGACACCATCACCAAAAGCACGTCGAGCAGAAGGCAACTTTCGGAGCCAGTTTGGCAAAATATCTCATAGTTTAATAGATGAGAAGTTTCCTATTCACAAGTTGGTTGATTCCATGACAATTCCTTATATCTAAGTATAATGTTATTTATCATCATAATGATAAATCATCGATGATGTACAGTTTATGTGAAATAATGAGATTGAACCGTTCAATTTATATGAGAAAGAGAGAGAGAGAGAGAAAAAAATGTGAGGGATAATGGATTGTCACGTCACCGATGATTTAAATAGCATTACTCTACATCTAATGATAATTATTAAATGATTAGACGCAATAACTGTCTAAGAGGTTGTTTGAAAAGTGTTAATAAGCAGTTTTAATTATAAATATATAGTAATGATTCGAAAGTTATAATCATGATTTGTGGGTGTTACTAAAATATATCAAAAATGTAAAGAAACAAAACCATAAATTAAAATAATAATAATAATCCGACCATCATGTAACGTCAAACGAACCTCACTTCACAAGGGAAGTTATTTTACCATGACTGATGTTCCAAACAAGGAATTTACACAACTATTGTGGCAAAATGGAAGTAACAAAGAAGATACAAATGATAAATAGATCCCCTTATTTAGCAAATATTCAAAATCACGAGGACCCAAAATTACGTTTAACTCAAATTAACAATGACTCATAGCCTCAACGGTACAAGCTTTCAGATTTCAGGTTCTCAGCAATTTCAGTTTCCCACCGGTCACCATTCTCGAGTAGCTTCTCCTTGTCATAAAGAAGTTCCTGTTGCAACAACAAATTAGTTATTTACTCCGATATTTGATTAGCAATGGTTAGTTCAGCTATTAATTTAGTGAGAAGTTTTAACCTCGTGAGTTTCAGTAGCAAATTCAAAGTTGGGCCCTTCAACAATGGCATCAACAGGACATGCTTCTTGGCAAAACCCGCAGTAAATGCACTTTGTCATGTCAATATCATACCTGATGAATTCAAAACGTCAAATAGAATGAGATGCTAGGGGCAGACCGAGAGGAAAAGCAAGCGTGGAAAACAAAACTCTTACCTGGTTGTCCGGCGGCTCCCATCTTCTCGTTCCTCGGCTTCAATGGTGATTGCTTGGGCGGGGCAAATCTGCCAAGGAACAAAATTACATCAAATAAACTGATGCTCATTAACATGCTGCAACAGCAAGCTAACCAAGTACTGGCATAAAATTGAGGTAAAAGAAACTTAGCCTATGTTTGGCTCATGTTTAAAATTTGCTTATAAACACTCAAGCCACTTTTTATCCATACATTTCAAAGTACCCACACCACAAGTACTACCTACTTATTCACCACTCATTTCTATCGATTTATAAACTAAACCATTTATAAATACTTCTCAAACATTCTTTTAGATGCACATGTAACCTAATCGTTTATAACACAGGCTGGTGCATATCTAGGCCTAACGTCAAGATGTTTACCATAGCAACATGATATACAAAAAACAATCAAGTAGATAAAATTTACATTAATGTATAGCCCTTACAGCTTCGCACAGTTTGCAGGCAATACACCGTTCCTCTCCAGTTGGATATCGTCGGAGTGCATGTTCTCCACGAAAACGAGGACTCAAAGGGCCCTTCTCGAATGGATAGTTGATCTGCATAATAATAATATATTCAGATTTCAATCTATTCAATGGCACAAACAAGGCCACATTCTGGCCCATGACTGGTGTTGCTAAAGTTCAATAACTAGCCACTTTAAAACCCTACCACCCTCCATAGAAAAACTAATGATAAAAGCAAAGCGATTTCACTTGGGAATTGAAGGAAATGAACATTGTTCTTTGACAATGAATCAAATACTTGCGGTGGATTTCATTCGAGGGCTTACTCCAAAAGAGAAAATGAAAAAAAGAAGAAAGGAGCAGCAGCAAGGGGAAGGTGGTAGAGGTAATGTTAAACTAAAAACAAATAAATATACTGTCCACTTCAAAATGAGAAGTGGAAAAATAAAAAGAGAAGAGAAGCAAAATAAGGACACATACTGTAACTTTCTTCTCAAAGAAGTATTTGAGTGTCAGGCTCAGACCGCGAACCATTTCAGTAAGGAATAATGTGTTTATGCTCCGCTCAAAAACTGCAATTCGTTAGCAAAGAGCAGGGTTATAGTTGCACACGGAAGAGAATATGTAGAACATCCAGCACATTGACAAAGTTAAAGATCTTAAAATGCCTCTTACCTGAATTCCAATCTTTTGATATCTCCTTTGCAAGCTGTTCTCTTTCTTCATCATCTGCAGTAAAAAATAAGCCAAAATTACTTAAAATATGTAGAAAGTGAGCATCTCATAAAGTTTTCCAACAAACAAACAGGCACTCAATGAAACAGGAAATGCATTTGATAAATTGATGGGGTCAAAGAGGCACGTTGAATTAACTGATGTAGGCTTGTTGCATTCTAAATGACCCTATGAATTCTGCATACTCCTAAAAAATATACTAACTAAATTACGTCCCACAGAAATGTCTACCCAATTTTTCCAATAATGAGAAAAACTGCTTTACTTTAATGGACAAGTGACGAGCATAGTGAAGCCAACCTACAGCAAGAATAATCTTGAACCTATTTTTTTCAGTAGCAACCATCTTTGTAGCTGATGATCTTGTTCTTTTCCAGAATATTATCTTACTAGCAAGTAAACTTTCCCCGGTGCCCATTTCAAATTTCTATTTTACTGTATTACTTAGTAAAAGGCTGTTTGATACACATTAAAAATTTTATTCTCATTCTTCTACTCATTTTTAACCATACATTTTTCAATAAAATAATATTTTCCATCACATCACTAACTTTTCCTTTTTTTTAAACTACACATTCTCCATCAATCTACTATTTCAAAATACATTCTCTCAAACTAATGTAGCTCAAACACACCCTAATTATTTAATTTCAAACCTTGCAACGTTACTGGCTATGTAGCATATAGTTCCATACAAAACGCTATGTTATATTTAATACAATATGAACCCTTACTACAGAGTAATTAATGTACTCTAAAAGCACAACAGTACAAGAATAGAGTTCAACAGCAACTTCAGTTTACAGAAGAGCATTAGAAAATTGGATAAGGAATTGGGATATATAAAGACATCTTAATTCCACATATAAAACCATGAAAAAATCCACTTGACCATAGGTAAAATGAACAACGAGTTGCAACTGAAATTATCATCCCTACGCAGACAAAAGTATTTGCTACTCAGAAGTTGGAACGTACCACATTACCTTGGCACATGTCCATCAGTAAGTCCATAGAGGTATTATCGTATTCAAGAAATTAGAAGATCAAACTCTTAAAAGCACACCTTTGTCGGTAGAGAATGAGTGCTTGGTGGCAAATGAGCGTTCACCATAGATTGATCCGTAATGGTTGGAGCCCTGCAATGCTTGCCCTGCCAGAGCCTATATTTTTATGTTCCAACAGAAATGTCACATGCATCAAGAACGAGATACTTGCACTTTCTCTGAAAACTAATAACAAAAGCTTGTATATCCAAAAACAAAGATTGCATGATTTTTTTCTGGGAGATTGATAATTTGATAGGTTTTTTTTCCAACTTATTGTGAGTGTACGAGAAAATAACAGTTAAGCAGTTGCCACAACACTTGATAAAAAAATTTCCATCCGATACAGAAATTACTGAAACAAAGCATCTAAGGAGTTTCAAATTCTCTAATATAATCGTAACCTAATTCACCGATCCTTGAATACAAAAATAAGATTTTATTGGGGCAAGAAAAGCCAGAAGCTCCAGCACCAAAAATTCCTCATTGCAACAGTAATTAGATCGTAAAATAGAGAGTTCGGGTTTCCAGATCGTCTGACTCAGAAAACTTAAAACCCGTAAAAATAAAAAAGTAAATCGACAGGAGGGCTTACGAGCTGGCGAGAGCGAAGAGAAGAAACGGATTTGCGAGCTAAAATGAAGGCCATTTTTGCCGTTGCAGATTCAGTGAGTGAGGTGCCGAGTCTTCTAACTCGCGGAATCGATCGGGAAATAGCTACAAATAGGTTGATACCGGCCTCGGTCACAGGCGGAGAAGGAATGCGTATTACTATTTTGATAAATTTCACTTCGCCCCCTAAAATTATTCCAATAATCACTTTTAACTCCATCTTTATAGGGATCACAAAACACCCTTATTCTTTGCCTCTGTTGTAGAATACTCCCCATCCTTTCATTTTGGCATAAAACATTTTCTATGCGGAATACAATATTTTCTTTCATTTTTTTTCAAAAAATTCTTTTGAAATGACAAATATATCACCACAAAATTTACTTACTATACCACATTATAATCACACCACAATTAAAATATATTTTTAATAAGTACACCACAACAAATTTACAATTATAAATTAAAATAAAAAAATATAGTATTGTGGTGTACTGATCATCTCAATATTACTCCTCATTTTTCTCATCCTTTCAACCAATTCTGGAAATCCAGTAACGTGAATTGGCTTAGAAAGCTTGCTGCTTTTCGGAAGAAGGCTCCGGAACATGCATATTCATTTTTATTTTTATTTTGCTTGCTGTGTAATGGCAGTTTTGCTATGGGCTGATATATTGGTTGGGTATACAATGTTAGTGGATGCAAACACTTTACAAATGTATGGAATTTTGAACATTTGGAATGAAGTTACGATGGTATTGCCTATCCGGTTTCTCTACCTCATTGACGCGTTTCTGGGGAAATACTCGATGCTCCTGCTGTCTAGTATAGCCTACACTGTGGTTAGTTAATTCCTCTATCTTCTCAACTCTGTTGGTACAACTCTTCAACATATATGTGAACTAATGGTCAACCAAATAAAAATTTTCAGCAATATTGAAAAACAAAACCTATAAAGAAAAATTAAACAGATTGATGAATTCATTTACTTGTGGTATAACAGAGGCAGAAGACTCGCAACTATACAAAAAGAAAGAAAAAAATTAGGTTTATGCAATTTATTTTATTAAAAAGTACATTAGAACTATGATTATGTAATCTTACTTAAGGCATATGAAAAATTGTGATACACTTAATAAAATTTGTAGTGATTATATAATTACCTTATATTAAATATCACGTCAAGTGAGAATTATTTTTTAAATGATTTTAGCACTACTATAATTTAATTATTTCAAGATTATTATTATTTTTTAAAAAATATGCAAACGAGTCCCAAATTAAGTTAAAAATTTAAATAGACGTATAAGTTAATTTTTATATTTTATTTAAAAAATTAGATCAATATTTTTTTCACTTTATTTATTAATATTATCAATGTGTAGGATAGTTTTTTTTCTTCTATTTCATTTTCAATGAATTATTGTAATTAGTATATGCCCCCGTTTGGTCCCATTAAAATTATAATCCATTTTCCTCTCTTTTCTTATCAATCATACATTTTTTATTAAAATAACATTACACGTAAACTTAAAACATTTCTTATTTTTTTAACAACACTTTTTTTTTTTAAAAAAAATATTATTCCAAAAATTATAATCTCAAATAATGGGGGTCAAACGGTGACTATATTATATACATGTAAATCAAATGAATGATGATATTATTAATTATATTGTTGACAATTATTAATAATTATTCGATAAAAAAAAGTTCGGATCAGTAACGTCAATGGTTTTATTGCAATGCACGCATACAACACCATTTCATTACTATTACAACGCATGTATTTCCATTCAAATCATATCGTTTGCTTCGCACAAAAGACCATTTTACTTCGAAATCGTGCAAGCAAAGCATCTAAATGTGCACCTACGATACAAACAAATGATCTACTATGCAAACACATCAATTTAATATGATCAATGATAGGCTTTTCATATTTTATTTTAAGAAAATATGATAATTATGACTTCACTTTATGAGCATTTGAATGAGCCAATGGGCCCAAAGTATTTGTACATGCGTAGTGGGATGTTGTATTGTATTTTAGTCAATTGTAATGGAGATATTGTATTCTATTTTGTCATTTTTGAGATATTGTGTTGATTTCAAGATGACGTGGTCCATATTTTAGAGGAAACGTTGTCTGAATTTTTAGAAATTATAGTGTTAGAAGCTCAAGTATAGAGTCTTGTATCATTAAGTTTGGTTCGCAAGCTTACAGTATTGAATGTTGTGATACCACTGTATGAGGTCTCATCTCCTTGTGGAAATTCAAGTTCGTTCAACTTATATCTCGAGTCCGACCGGCACATGAATATACGGCTCATACTTGAGGGATTATTTGTTGACACCCAAAAATGGCATAGCTTGCACGTGGGCGAGAGTCCCACGATTGGATAGCTTAGCATTTATTAGTTATGTCAAAGGGATTGATCAATTGGATTAATTAGGCTTATCTTGGCTTTGGGCCTGATCCATTAGTTCTACTGTCCATCTTGGCCCAATACAAGTTTTTACTTCATCTAGCTACTCGCCTTCTCGTATTTTCCCTTGCATTTTATAACTAAAGCAATGTACAGTATATAGTTTGAATTTAGGTTGATGAGGAGGCGGCTCAAGTGTTGTTGGCCACGAGACCGACGGATTTTTTAAGCTAAAAAAATAAACCCTATATAGAATATATAAACACTTTACTTACCTAATTTTCTAAGTTTACATTTTACACACTATGCCTTTATTTGATAGAGATTAAAATTTAATTTTTTATCTTTCGAAGTCAACAATTAATTTTAACAATATATTTTATGAGTTTCACAATTTTTTCAATCATACATTTCATAAACTTTTATTAAAATATAGATTAAAATCTGATTTTAATCCCACCAAACAGAAGCTATATTTTATATTATGATAACAAAAAATATTTTTTACTGGAAGTTTATAGTTAAGCCTTAGCTTGTAAATTTGTAAATGCTTTATAAAGAAAATAATGAATTAATATTAGTGGATCTCACAAAATCCGCTGATAATAATGAGTAGTAATAGTTATAAATATAGTTATTAGACCCGACCCGATAGTGGACTCGGAAAAATCATTGGGTCACAAAATTAGTGGTTGAACTGGTGGATCTTTGTTAGACTTTAATTTTAATTAAAATGAATTTTAGAAATAAAAAGTAAACCATTTTGCTAAATCTAAATCTGTATATTTCGCTTACATTATATGTCAAAGGTTATCGGATTCCATAATCCTTAGGGATGTGAAATTCACGCTGGAAGACAAGGTACGACAATCACTACAAATTGAACAAAAAAATTACACTGCTTTGGTAATCATCCGTTGAACCGGTTCCGGTTTCCTCTTAAAACCGTTCAAATCGATTGGTTATTGAATATTTTAACCTGTAAGCGATTTCTTTGCTTACTTAATCTATTTCAACCAGATCAGACCAATATATAGTTCAGTAGTTTCCGATCCAGACTGCACGATATGGTCCAATTATAAATGTGATGAAATATTTGATTCTCGCTGAATTTATAAACATCTTATATTTGTGTATCCAAATGGAGGATAAATAGACCAAAATGGCCATGATAGAAAATAACAAATTAACATTTGTATTACATTTTGTAACACTTTATATATTGATTTATTATGTCTCCTTTTTTTCTCTCTCCAAAAGTACAACATTTCATTTTCATCATTCGAGTTATCTTACTTTATCATTATATAATTTTCTATTTTTTATTTTTTATACAATAATAATAATTATTATTAATATTATTATTACTATTATTATTATTATTATATGAAGCTTTCTAAGAAAGGGAAAAAAATCATTCGAAATAGTTAACAATAAAATTATGCAGCATTACTAACAATTTTTTTATGTTGTAGAATTCTTCCTACTTATAATTATTATGAAATTAAATTTTAGCTACAATAATTAAAAATTACTTTGATTCGATGTTTTTAAACTTTATTCATTGAACAGAAAGTAATTCGAAAACAGTAATTAATTTTATTTTTATTTTTATGATACTATAAAATGTCGAATTTTTATATTGTTCAATATTTTAATAACTTATTAAATTAAAAAAAATTATAGTTGGAGTTTAGAAAAAAGAAGACAATATATTTTATGAATCTCACACACATATTTAATAATCATCTTTTAAATAAAAATTAACAATTTAAAAATAGTAATGCAAAACATGACACAATGTAATATATATATATATATAATTTTTAAAATACATTTTTTTCCTCTTATATTTTCAACCACGAATTCTTTAATAAAATAATATTACACGCAAACTAAAATTTTTTTTCTTATTTTTCAATCACATATTCGCCATCAAAATACTATTCAAAAATGCATTTTTATATAAAAAAAAATGGAGTTCAAACAGGCTTAGAGTGTATTATTTAAATTTCCATTTAATTTACATTCATGATAGTGTTGAGTATTATCCTTTATTTTATGTTTTTTTCTAAAATATACTCTCGTATAAATTTGTAAGTTAATATTTTAAGCTAACAAATCTCGTTTAGAGAGTTACTTGGACTACACTCGCAATAACTTTAACATGATTTATTATATAGCCGAAGTTTGATAGGGATTAAAATCTAATTTTTAGTAAATTTTGATAGAAGTTGATAAAATATGTAGTTGAAAAGTTGTGGAACTCACAAAATATGTGGTTGAAATGAATTGTTGACTAACTTAATGCCGATTTTGACTCGGTCAAGTGTTAGTTGTGACGAAACTTATGTCTATTAGCTATAGTACATAAAAAGATAATTATATTCACACATTTTTTTTATATATAAATACACCAGTCTAATTACATCAAACGTCATTAATCTTTATTCATTATTACACTTATATTCTTAACTTTTTTTCTTCATCACATTTTTAGTTTTAGCATTTTGTTGATCAAAAAATCTTGTCATTAATCATGGTTTACGTCCAACAATATTGTTAACGTGCTTTAAAATGAGGGTCAAATATGTAATCACAATTTTGCAATATTATTTGTTTTGCTTATTAAAATATAACAATGGGCGAATGAGTCTTTTTATTATATTTTAGAAAAAAAAAATTGAAGAGAAACCATAATTAGGAACAATTTATATTTATTTAAGAATAAGAATACAATGAAAAAATTTGAGATATAATTGTGATGCATTATAAAAGATTATATGAGCATTTCATATAATGAAAAATGTAGTACAATCATTAAAAATTGTGGTATTGAATATATTTAGCCTACAAAAAAATGTGGCACTTACAATAGGAAGCATTATTTTGAGGCATTTTATATAGCTTATGTTTGGTCCGTACTTTTTTTTAAAATCATTTTTTTTCAAAACTCATTTTCAATCACATATTCTCCTATAAAATAATATTACACGTAAATTAAATTTTTTCTTACTTTTTAATCTCACATTTTTCAATAAAACACTATTCAAAAATATATTTTTTGTCCACAAATGGAGCTTAAACATGGGCATAGTAATGATACTTTTCGGTGAAGAATAGGGCTGGGTTTCTTAATCTTTGTACGTAGTGAATGTGGGTTTTATTCTTCAAAAGTGAGGTTTTGGATCCCTAATCCATTTGATGTGTGTATTTGAATCCCAATTGATGAAATTTGTCAATTGAAAAGTTAGAATTGTACACAGTTTTTTAGTTAAATTGGAGATAATCCCAACTTCTAATTGTGAGTAGTGTGGAAGTCGCGTGAGATTTTAATGTCCATATTGATAATATCGATCATACAAGGACTCCAATTCACCAATTTAAATATGATGGGGGACTTAAATTTTTTCTTCTAAAAGTTGTAGACCCATAACACTACACTACATGAGGCGTTAGAAAACTCGCCTAATATACCCCCAAGTTTAAATTTTAAATGTAAGACATGATTAGAAGGTTAATAATCTTCTCTTCCACAGGCCAAGCATTATTATTTTGTTTTGTAGCTCTTAATTATATTTTGTTTATGTCATATTATATAATTTTATATAAAAAATATTTAATTAAAAAGGTTTTATTTTTATTTTTTTGTCAAGAATTTTGACTGTCACTAAACAATCACTATCTCAATCAAAATTGTTTGATCCTTTCAAGTAGAGCGTTTAGGCTTTTAAAACCTCTCCTAAACACCATCTTATTCTAAACAAAATAATTTTTTATTTTCAGAAATTGCTTTTAGACTTTGAAAAAAGTACTTCCAAACACACTCTAAGTATAAGTACTTTTCAAAAGTTACGAAAAATAAAGATTCGAAATTCTAATCTTGTAACACGATAAAAGATTAAAGAAGTGCCAATTCTCAAAACATATCACAAATGTGCGCGAAATCGAAACATAATTCGACTTACTAAAATAGGGTTTGAGAA
>CAIGRN010183959.1:0-11546 GCA_903798345.1 Fraxinus anomala | reverse complement strand
CACTGAAATACATAAATGAAGATGTATATTAATTAAATGAACGTGAATGTTAATTAAATGAGAATTAATGGTGTGTTTGAGTCACATTATTTTGGAAGAATGTATTCTGGAATAGTAGATTAATGGAGAATTAGTAGTTGAAAAAGGAAGATTTTTTTTTGATGTGATGAAAAATATTATTTTATTTAAGAATGTGTGGTTGAAAATGAGTAGAAGAATCAAAATGAAAATTTTAATGTGTACCAAATATGGGCTAATAATAGAAAATTCATACATTAATGAAAGCACACATGTGAAATGAATATGTCAAATGTAATACATTTATGATAACTACATGGCTAAATAAATTAAATATATATTGAAAAACGAAAAGTAAGGTATTATTGAAATAATTGAATTATAGTAGAGTTAAAATCGTAAATTAAATTCAAGGAATATATACGTGATGATGAATATTAAATTATTTATTTAATTTTCAATTAAGTAAAACTGATGTTAATTATTATATATGGATGTGAATAATGAAATGGATTCTTGAATGTGAAATTTTAATTAACTTATAATTAAAGTTAATAACACAAAAATGCATAAATGAAAATGAATATTAATTAAATGGACGTGAATGGTAATTAATTGAAAATTAATAATAGAAAATTCATATATTAATGAAAACACACATGTGAAATAAATTTGTCAAATGTACATATATATTGATGGTAACTAAATGGTTAAATAAATTAAATATATATTGAAAAATAAAAAGTAATGTATTATTGAAATAATTGAATTATAGTAGGGTTAAAATCGTCAAAAAAAAGATTTTCATTTGAATTTCTCTATATTTATTCTTTATTAATTAGTCTTGATACTAAAAGATAAATTATGAACAATGATCCTGATTTGTCAAATATAAATTTTTGAAAAGTACCATTTGAATTCTTTAAATAATCCATATTATATCATTTATTGCTTTTCTAAACAAACAAAAAAAATTAAATGGCTTGTGGTTAATTGTAATAATTAATAGTTCAAGAATAACTTATTTACCTTTTATGCTTGCAATTGAAATTGGTTAAATACTATTCCATTGTTATATTAATTTCGCTCACTATATTAAACAAGCACCCATGTAATATTGTTTGAAGATCACCGAAGAGGATTTCTTCACAAATTTGTGTCATTCAGGACTAAATTTTCTCTTTGAAATAGGTATTTGATTCTATCTTAGCTTATCTTATGCTTATAAGTTGTCTGATTATTGTAGCTACTTGTTCACGCGTAAAATGGCTTAGTCGTGCAATTCGGCTTGGCTCAATAGTCTGTTCACCAACTTTTGTGATGGATCAATAAGTTTCACGACATATTTTGATAACAATAGATTTTGATAGTGAGCTCTATGATTCAATGTTTAATGAAGTACTAGACAATGAATCAAATGCCTCGCTGCTATCTAAATTGGTGTTATGGGTTTTTGACACGTAACATTTGAAGGGACTTTGAGAGGGAGCGATAAAAAATCAAGGTTTATCATTTTATATTCATGTTATTATATTTTGAAGGAAAAAAGCATAAAAAAAGGACATTTTCATTTTTAACAAAAAGCCTCATGATTTGAAATACATGAACTTGGATTCCCTACATTTTTCAGTTTCAAAGTTCTTAAAAGCGGTAGAAAAGGAAAAAAAATACGAGACGTGTTGGTACTGTTGAATATGATTAAGGGGTTGTTTGATAAAGATTTTAATAAAAAATTTAACAGATTTTGATAAACGTTGATGAAATGTATTGCTGAAAAGTTGATGAAATTTATGTGTGTAGTTAATATTGAAAATTGACAAATTAAATGAAATAAATTCGTATTCGATCTAGTACAAAAAAATCTATGTAATAATTGAAATTCATTTCATTCCAATTTTCTCCTCTCTATGTCTAAATCATAATTTTAGAGCTCAATTAAAATATCTGGAAAAGGATATGAAATGAAATGTGACAATCTTGCCGTGTCGTGTGAATTCATTCCTTTCAATAAAAAGATTGACATAATTTCTACGGATGCTATGTGGCAATCAACACATGATTGACTTTTTTTCCCATCTTCCAATCAATTCTCGTCGTGTGCAGTCTATAAAAGTTTTCTATCAATTTTTTTTGGGTCGTGTAGCATGATTGCGATAATAAAGTGCATGCCATAAAATATTCCAAAAGAGCATTCATTTACCGTTGGCGATTGGCAAGGATAAAATCATTATTTCCAGTACGGGAAAAAGACTTCGACAAGTGTATGTTTCTCAACCGAGCCCCTCTCCTCTCAATAAATTCTCAATTTAACCCAATTTTGATTAACTAATTGTAAAATGTTGATGGGTTCGTATGGTTAAAAATGATGGAAATGTCGAACAATTTAACATGAAAAAAAAAAGTATAACGGGAAAATAAGTAGAGAGAAATAGAGACTTTTTGAGTTACTACTACTGGGTGATTCATTCCAGCATTGGATTTTCATGCTAAAACCATTAGTTTTCTTCCTTCATCATTATTGGTTTTATCTCATTCTCTCCTACGATTCTTCTTCATTGAACTCCTCCATACAAATCTCAGTTTTTATGTACAGTTTTCTTGCATTATTGTCTCGAATCTTGACTCATCTCTCTCTGGTGGTTGAGGTTTGACTTCTGGAAACTCCTCGTGAACCTTTCAGACTAATCCTGGTAAGTGCAAAATTGTGGCAAGTTATTTCATGGATCAGAAAATGTGAATTCTTCTAGATTTGTCATGTAGTTTGCTTCATGTCTGAATTTGGGCTCTATGGATTCATTTCATTAATTACACATACGGAAATATGCCTAATTAATGATTGTTTTCAAGGTCGGGAATAATTGTGTAGTTTTGAGATTATTGTTGAACTTCAAGTGCTTCAATTTGACGTGCACTGCACGGTTATGATTTGCCGAAGACATGAATAATTGTTACATCATTGATGTGATGATACCAAATATATATATATTTGTTTACTTATTTAATTTCTCTTTTTATTTTTGATCTTTCATCTTTCCTTGTCTTTTCTGAATCTATTATTAGATTTTTACCAGATCAATCTCCCTTTTTATACAGTGAAAGTTGCTTTATTTTGTCATGGTAAAAGTGGAAATTGATTTAGATTACCATAATTGGAATACACAATAATTTTCATAATTCCAATTATTTGCGCTATCATGGACAATCTGAAAAAATGCCAATGGTACAAATACCTTGATTTGAGTTAATAGATTAACCTCTGTATAAAATAGAATGATTTCAAGAAGCATGACGTGTTAATTCAATTGTGCGTTTCTTCTTTATTTCATTGTCGAAAAGTTCTGAAATGTGTTAATTCCCAAACACTTAAATTCCTGACTCTGCAGGCTGTAGACTGACTTGGAATCTCTAATTCTTTGGCCAGTGAGATAGAGATGCATTCAGTTTAAAGGTTTATTATACAGACATATTTTATCGAGTATAATACAGCTTTTTCGACGAATACTACTTGTTACATGGGAAGCTCGTTACACCTTGATGTTGACGAGGACAGAATGTCTAGAAAAGTGGTTAAACATAAGAGACTTGATGATGGTAAGTGTTACCTGTGTTAAGATGTAGGGGGAAGCTACTAGGAATTACTAAGATATGGTTAATCATGCATGCAATACTTCAAATGCAAGAACTCCAAAGTCAATCTTTAGTTGTGTTGTCTTTTCAAAAATGTTTATACTTTGCCTATGGTTAAGCTTGAGATCGAACTGCAGAATGAAACAAGTTTCTTTCTTTTACTGAAGCAGTTATTTGTATAAATAATGTTACTTGAGCTCAGTGGACCCCAGTTATTTGAATGTATATTCATGACTGTCATCCCTACTTAGTTGTCGAAAATGACTTGTTCTCGTGATATTTATGTGTAGTGTAGATGAATCACTAAACATGACACCATGTTGGTTGAAGTAAGAAAAGAGGGATCTCGGTGTTCTATTTATTAGGATTTTCCTCTTCTTACTAACCAGAAATAAAGTAATGCTCTCTGTTTAACAACTCTTCAGGCCTGGAGGCTCCTCGAAACAGTTTGGAGTTGGAGATACCTTTAGAGACTTCTTACATCTTGTCTGCTGGGAGAGAGAGTATTCCGGTAACAACGTAATGCCTTGTTTTGGTTGCTTTGACTGTAGAAGTTTATCACTCTGATGAGTGGGTTTCTTCACCTTCCATCCTAGAAGCTTATGGATCAGAAGTTTTCCCTTGTTTTAAACCACACATCTTGTAAAATTGTCTTCAGAGTTGAAAACATATACAAATGCGCTCTTTTGATTTTCTTATCAGTTTTGTTGGTGAAGTTTTCATGGTCATAGTTCCTGCACGCGTTTTGATAATCAGACTTTTCATCTTGCCTTGTTAGTGGGGATCATTTTCTTTTCTTTGTCTAACCTATTCTAGTTTCAACTCCTATGACTTTAAACCCACACTGTAATTTTGCAAGTGTTTAGAAGCTTCTCAATTTTGTACATTCTCTCCATGATGATTCACAAGTTGCTACATTTATTCAGTATGCTTATCACAAGAAAAAGGAATCTGAGAACTGCTATTCCACTGAGGCTCCAACGAAGAAGTTAATCAGTGAAGAGATTTCTAAAAGAAAAAATGCCAGACAAAATGCACCAAGCATAGTGGCTCGTCTAATGGGCATTGATATGTTACCATTTAATTCAAAACCAGCATCAAAGGTTGTGGACATAAAGAATGAGACTGCAGAAAGCAACTTCTTGAAAAAGCAATGGTCAGGAAAGGGCTCAGTTGGTCGTGTCCCCTTTACCTCAAATTCCTCTCTGGACATAGACTTTTGTTGCTTTGATGATAGTATAAACAGAGATCCTGATCAACTCAGTCGCATGAGGTCGAACAGGCGTAAAACCCGAGAACATCCTCAAGAGGAGGAACTACAGAAGTTCAAGAAAGAATTTGAAGCATGGCAAGCTGCACGGTTTAAGGAATGTTCAAAGATTGTAGAATTAGGCAGTTCTCCAAGCCAGTTGATTGCGCAAGAGAACCTCAACAGAGAAAAAATGGTTCTTTATGCAAATTCTGATGGTGCCCTGGCTAGTGAGAGACAGATGGAACCAGAGGATCTTGCTGTAATACCAAGTTTGCATGATAAAGGTACTTTAAAAAGTTGCAAAAATGAGATTGAATATTTTGCAGCTGAGCAGAAGGGGTCTCCATATTCAAGAAGAATGTCAAGAACAGATTTTAAGGCATCTCCTCTAGTGAATTCTTGTCAGAAACTTGATATTGTTTCTGCCCCCACAAAAATTGTGAATTTGAAGCCTGGTTTAGGTCTGGATAGGATGTGCAGTGGCAAAGATTCATGGAACAGTACTCCCTGCACATCAGGAGAGAGAGGGAGTATAAACGATTTGCTTGAGGAGGTGAAGGAAAGGCTGAAGTCTGAGCTTCAATGTACAAGCCCAAAAAGGAACACAACAGTTAGGGGAGGAGGCATTGAGACTCCTTATCGGGAAAAACCATCGGAACCAAAACAAATAACTCAACGTATAGCACAACAGGTCAGAGAAAGTGTCACGAAGGACATTGGAATGAATTTACTTCGTTCAGAATCTACAAGATCTTATAGAAATGAAATTCAGTTAAATGGAACTGGTTCTCCTGAGTTCAAAAACGGGGAGACAAGAAGATTCTTGGCAGAGGGGTTGAGAAATGTTCCAATGGTTTCCCATAATAGGTCAAGATCATCAACATCAGATTATGAAAAGGGCAGAGCTGAACATTCAAGAGATATCTGGAGTGGAAATAGAATGAACTATCATTCTGGTGTTAAGAACGAGCCTGAAAAGCAAAGTAGGTCTTTTAGACAGGAGCCCGATGATTTAATGCTCCATAAGGAACTGTCTCCTGGGAACCTCGTTAGATCTTTGTCAGCCCCAGTATCAGGAACATCATTTGGAAAGCTCCTTCTGAAGGATCGACATATACCGACTGGGGCTCAAATCAGGAGGAAGCATGAAGTCGTTGAAAACGTTTCAATGAACATGAGGAAAAGGAAGAAGGAAAAGTTCAACATTAAAGAAAAGTTTTCAGGCTTTAGATATGGCTTAACACTTGGGAGGAAGCTGTTTCGTAGGAGAGTTCAGTCAATAGAGGAATCGTGTCAAGCTAAACATGACTGCATGAGAGATATTAGAAGTCAACCAATAGTAATGACGAGTTCGTATGAAAGATATGTGAGGATCTTATTGTGACTCTTTTCTTAATGTTTTCTCTTCCTAAAAGAATAAGATTATCAGAAGCCACGAGTTACGGATAGCGCTAACATATGCTTCCCTTTATATCTATGCTCTAGGAAAATTCCACTGAAGTGCCACCAAGCCCTGCATCTGTGTGCAGCAGTGTTCATGACGAATTCTGGACGCCAGCAGATTATTTTAGCCCAAAATCGGCATCAGATGCACACCTACTAGATGACAGTGAGGTTCCTCATGTTTTTAGAGAAATAAACTCGAACTTGAATGGTAAGTAACAAGGATTAATGATTTCATCACTTAGCGTCTGGATATATCTTTGTAAATTGTTTATAATTTTGAGTCAAAGTCAACATTAATATCAAACACACATTTGTAACTATTACACATTATTATCCACAGATTTCGTGGGACCCACTATTATTCTTTTTTATAAATCACTATAAATTTGCCATACCGAGGCTTAGTGAACATAAGAAATAATGTATTTGTTGTTGTATCATTCCACTCCTCGGAAGGAAAATGTCTAATGTCAAAACTGCTGAGAAATCTGGTTAATTTAAGATGTCTATAAAGAAATCAAATGGTGGACGTTGTGAAGATGTGTGGTGTGCTATTGTAGCTCCTTTTGAAGCACTTCCAGTGTGTCACATAGAGGCTGAGTGAGGAAATATTTACTTTTCCTGAAAGTGAAACTATCTATCATGGTAAAAATTAATGCAAGAGAGATATAACTAGAAAATATAATCCTTCGTATAATTCTATAAAATAGCTGGACATTGGGAACCTTCAATGATACCAATCTTTAGAGAGTTTTGGTTTTTCGAGTGAGACAATTTTCTTCTCTCTTGGGAAACTTGGGTCATAGAAAATGTTTTGAAAAACACAAGACATAACATCATATCTTCATCTTTCTACTATTGGAGGTGATATAGTTGTCAGTGCATTGAAACAGGCTTTATTTCTGGTGTGGCCATTTGAAACTGTAATTCACTTAATTGATTGCCCACTTAGGATTACTGGAAAAGTTTCCACTACAACTTTGGATTCTAATACAGTGCGCATAAAGTCTTACTTTACATTTCTGCAACAGAATTGTTCAAATAATTTCCATTTCTGAACTGTCTTTTTTTCTTCATACTGTGTGTGTCACAATGAGCATTTTTAATATAGCATGGAGATGTTATCTGATGACTGATTCTCTATACTTGAGACTGTATAGTAGTTCCTTCTTTTATAAAAACTTCTATAATGTTTCTCATAGACCTTGAGAAAAGTTGTATTATTCATATTATATTTCTTTTGTTAATAATGCAGAGCTGAGCAGGCAACTAAATCAACTTGAAGGCAATGTTCCAGAGGAGACCGTAACTTATGAGCAGCCCATTGAAGTTGAAATGGAGATAGATAACCATGCTGAAGCCTATATGAGGGATTTACTTGTTGCTGCTGGCTTGTATGATGGTTCATTCAAGAGATCTTTATCAAGATGGGACCCCCTCGGTAAGCCTATTAGCAACCAGATCTTTGAAGAAGTAGAAGAATCTTATGGACAAAAGAGCAAGGATCTTGAAGAGTGCATAGAAGATGATAATGAAAAATTAAATCACAAGATGTTACTTGACTTGTTAAATGAAGCGCTTCAACCTGTACTAAGACCACCAATGAAGATGTATAGGTATATGAATAAGGCTATTAGTCCTATGCCACAAACCCCACACGGAAGGAATTTATTAAATCACGTATGGGAAGTTGTTCGAGTTTATTTATATCCTCCAGCAGATAAATCTTTATATACTCTTGATAGTATGTTGGCCCGGGATTTGACGTCCAACTCATGGACTGGTTTGATGGAGGATGATGTTAGTGCATTGGGTGACGACATAGAATGTCAGATCATAGGAGATTTGATTGAAGAAATGGTGAAGGATATGACTCATAACTTGTAGGATCTTTTTCGTGGATGCCGTGAGAACTATTCATGCTCAAATTGTGGGTTTGTTTGAGACACGTTGAAGAAGCTTTTAGAGCTTGAATGGGATTGACAGCGCAAGATGGTTCTTATGGTATCAGGATAGACAAGGTATTGATGTATTTAGCACAGAAGAGATTTACAAATGAAGATTGTGTGTGGATGTTGTGTTTTCCTGAATTGCTTGCATAGGATTCAGTTGATATGGAGTTTCTCTGTACATTAATGTATTTATGGTTATTCATCTTATAGCTTCATTCGTTGTCGATAAGAGATGAATAGATTTTAGGCCTTGTTTGATAGGCCAAAATTTCCATGGAAGATGGAAATTATCCCACCATTTTTCACTTTTTAGTCTGTTTGATATATTTTCTTGGTAATTGCTTTTCTCATTTTCGGTCATGTGACCCTTTATTCCAAAAAAATGAGGAATTGAAATTCTCGTGGGTGAGCTGATTTTTTGTTTTCTTGGCAATTGAAACAAACACATTCTTTTCCTTTCTCTTTTTTCTCACGCCAAACCCTCTCATTTCCGTTTCTCTTTCTTCTCACGCCACTCCCCCATTCTCATTTCACTCTCTCCGCCCCATTTCTAGAATAATTGCAAAATCGACCAAAAAAATCTCCGCATAATACAATTTTTATGGTAAACAAAGCCAATCAAATACCAAAAGATGGAAAATTTCAACATTTTTCAAGTGAAGAATTATATCAATCAAACACAATTAATTGACCATAATTTAATTCCCTAAAATTCCAGTAAAACAAGTTCTAGATAATTCAATTCCTTGAAATTCGTTTTTTTTCACCCAAATTTCATTCTTGTAATCAAACGGACCATAAATAATTGTTAATGAAAGGCATGAAACATTATGAAGTATCAGTCTCATTATGCTGTATGCTCTGCAAAACAAGAATGATTTCCTGAGCATTGATGGTGTAGCTTATGTTAAGTATCGATGACATGACACATTATTTAATTGATGAATTAGTTTATGTTAAGTTCCAGGAATTAAATAATCCACCAATTAATTTACGTGTTATGTTATTGGCGCTTAGCTCTATATGATCCCAATTTTCTAAAACTCATTTTTTCTTAAACATATTTTCAATTACACATCTCATGTAATCCAAAAATTTTATTAACTTTTTACTATACATTGTATCAACTTTTATTAAAACTACTAAAAATCTAAATTTTTTTTTTGCTAAACCAAATAGGGGGCTAAGAACAATGCTTAGGAGATATTTCTCGTGCAAACATTCTCCTTGACATTGAAATTGGTCTCATTAAAATCGAATATTGACATTGTTATTTTCGCCTTCATATTCAGTTAGAGTGTGTTTGATTGACTTTTTATCCAAATTCCTATTTTTGGAATGTTTAATTGATATTTTTTTTCCATGGAAAATATTTTTTAAATTTTGGTCACGTGACCATATTTTCCTCAAAAATAAGGAAATATTTTTTTAGAAAGAGATAGATTTTTATTGGTCAAGCAATTTACTCTCTTTCTCTCTCATCTACCATTAATAAAAAAATGGACAAATATAATAATTTATAGATTGAAAACCAAATCAATGAAACATTTAATTAATAATTTTCATACAAATAAGTTCTAAACAATTGAATTATTTAGAACTTATTTTATTTCCATGTAAATTCTATACTCGCAATCAAACGCACCCTTATTTCACCAACCAAAAAATAAAGTTAAATGAACACTTTCTTAGTTTTCTTCAACAGAAAAATATCAGAAAAATCTGCAACCAAATAAGAATTCAACTTTGTTCTGTAATGATTTCAAGAAATTTTTTTTCCAGCACATTGAATTAGATGTCGTTCATATTAAACCTAAACTCCAATTTGTAAGTTCTTATTTAATTTCTTTTTTTTTTAAATCTTAAATTTCCCACTTACAAGTTTGAGCATGGATTATGAAATTTATTCTTCCTAATATACACATCCAAGTGGTCATTGTTCATTGGTTTCCAATTCGATGATGCAGTTAATTTTACAATGTTCTTAGTAAAAAATGTTCTCTGTATTGGAGCAGCACCAACCTCAAGAATTAATGTCAAAATCACGAGCATGAGTTTTTGTACCGTTTGGATCTTGACTTAACTAGTTGGAAAAGAATAGTTTTTTTTTTTTTCTTTGTTGTTAACAATTTGATTTATTTATTTATCTAAACATGAGGCATAGTAGTCTTATTAATAAGATTTTGGTTGTAAATTAAAAACAAGGGTAAATCGTCATTTGAGGACAAAATGCTACCATATGAAAAATTAAGGAATGAATGGGAAGTTTTGAAAGTTGAGGACCATAGTGTAGAAAAATCAAAGGTTGGGGAGGACCTCATCAGCCATTTTGACCTTTCTCTGCATTAGTCATCATTTCCCTTCTATCTCAAGTTTATGCACTGGTTATTACTTATTTAGTTAATAATTACCAGAGATTTAGCTAGAAATAAAAATAGGGATGGAGTTGTAAGTTGCAATTATGAGTTAAATGTTACAATAATCATCCAATTCATATAATCGTCATGACTTATTCATTAAACTTCAAAGTACAAACTGAACTTTGTCCATTTGTACTTCATTCATCACCCTGAAAAATTTGTTATCTAATTCCATGACGTGACTAATAGAAATTCCACGTGACACATTACAATCATTAAAAAAAAATTACAACTCAATCAAACCAATTTTTCATTCCTCATCCAACTTATACTTGGTCACGTTATAATCTATTAAACTTCAAAATATTTTCCAATTGTCACTCATCTTTGAAACGTTTCACTCCATCCATCATCCATCAGATTCCATTTCCTTCGTTGCTAACTTATCGCACGAAAATCTCATGTGGTAAGTTGAGATTGTTAAAAAAATATCATCAACTCACCAAAATCATTATATGTGAAACGTGATTTTCATGGTCTCATAAACTTCTTTTAGCCCTAGTAATTTGTCCCCCATTTTAGCCCTAAAAAATATTAGCCTCAATTCACTCATCTCATCCATGTATAACTAATTTGTTGAGACATAGTTGATTGTTGAGAAAGATAAGAGAAGCTATTACTTATAAAGCCCTATTAACTAGGGATAACAATGGTTCGGTTCGGGGTTGGTTCGACCAATACCATAACCGCACCACCAAATTTTTGGTCAACCATAACCACACCATAACCACGTAAGTCGGTTCGGTTCAATTCGATTAATAACTATGAAAATAAATTATTTTTTATAAGTCCAAACTCCAACCGTCAATTGAAAAAAAAAATTATGAAGAA
>CAIGRN010183931.1:0-11940 GCA_903798345.1 Fraxinus anomala | reverse complement strand
CCACTTGAAACTTACTAAAGAAACATTTGTACCTTCCACCAGTAGAACTATCTATATGACTCTCAATCTTACGAAATCCAAAATGATGGTTCCAGGAATCAGATTCTCCAAAACCATTCACATCAACTGTTATTTCTACATTGTAAAGGGATTGCTTCCCCATACCGTTGGGCCACCATAGGTTGGGTTTATAGAATAATAGCTGCAGAAACATTCAAAAACCATTGACGGTACTCTTATCACGGTGAATAATAAAACTCATAGCCAAGAACCAAAAAAATTATAATTAACTTGTTTCAGTTTCCTCTTCGAATAGTTCATGCCTGAAATGTTATTTATTAAAATTCTGGATCACTGGACATCTTGTTAGAAATAATGACCTGAAAGCTGGATCTATCTCTGTGTATTAAGACTTCTTCAGAATATATAATGCGATTTATTTATTTATTCCACAATTCAATATTTTTGAGCAAATAGTAAGGAGCCAAGGTTCTAAGTAAAGTATAACCTCGAAACCTTAATATTTTTTTATTTAGCTATGATGACTTCACCCGGTACATCCAAGATAAAATTCCTTGGTAATATGTTGGTCATTGATAACATGTCCTTAATAGACTGAAAGGTGGATATAAATCATACTTAAAATTGGAGAAGCACTTCATAAGCTAAATGTTTCAGGTTCAAGTAAAACTAAGATGGATTGTTGTTATAGTCGTAGGTCTTTGTCCTAAAGAGTGCTTGCTTTAGGTTATTAGGTCCAATTGTTTTCTCAAGGAACAAGGACTTGAAGAAGATGTATTTAATATGATGCATAAGATTAGATCAGATTAGACAAAAATAAAGAAGTGATATGGCAATCCTGTGTGACCAGGCTTGCCAAGTTTAAATAGAAATTCTAAGCTAAGAAATGATGCTACATGCTATCATGTACAAGTAGCACCAATTAGGTGTTTATGACATCTTACGTGCCTGAAACATTAGAACTAAAGGACCTCAATTTTCCTAGAGCGACGTGATCCTACTAGACTCAAGTTAAAAGAGAGAGGCATACCAAAATAACATAGCTTGAGGAAGTTACGAAAGATTTATTTCCTTTGACCTTTCAAAAGAGTTAATTCTGTATATAACAAAATGACCACAAAATATCCATGGAATATGGCTCAACTCATTCTTATTGTTGTAAAAGGCCTTGGCCATCCTCACTACATAGCAGATGCAGTGGGATTTTCTCTTACATTTTCCAAGTTCCATAGAATTTTATATGTACGAGAAGAAAAAAGATGCAATCATAAGAAACATCGTGAGCTTACTTTCATAAGAGGAAATGAAGAACTCACCTGTGGAAACGTATACTGAATATGAGCTCCAGCCGGAATGGACACGTGCTGTGTCTGAAGATGATCTACTGAACAGAGATTTCCCTCAAGTTCAGTCCCTACTTGGATATTCAGAGAACACTCAGCAACCTGGTTACTTTTATTCACCAACTCTATAGTGGTATGAAGGTAGACCCGCTTGAAATTGTCAAATAATGATGATACCAAGTGAGGATCTTTTATCTTCACTGGCTGCATAAAAGTATCATAGCATCTGAGTCGAGAATCAGAAAATATAGAAAACAATCATCGATAGAAAGGATATATGTAGCTAAAAAGATTATGGCTAAGTAACTTCATGGCTTTGAATTGGATGATGGTTAAATGGTTTTTTTTTTTTTTGGGGGGGGGTGGTGGGGGGGAGACACCACCACAAAGAAGAATTGACTACATATTGACGAGAAAATATTTCAAATCAAATCATAGATTACCCCAGTAACAGAAAGGGAAACCTCATCCCAGATGCCAGTGTTTCTATCCCTGTAACAATAAAAATGATTAGTTTGAAATCTTGACTTCAGTTACACAATTAACAGACAGAAGGAAGAATAGTTTGATATGAAAATTCATTTGTTTCATTAGTTCCAGAAATTAATCTTCCAAATCAATGGATTACTGATAGGATCTCAAACATCTTCTCATGAATCATAAAACTTTTATGTTGCCATAGCTTACAGTTTGATAGAACTAAAAAATGGTGTCAGTCAACTTCATGAAACAGTGAATACAGTTTTCTTTCCTTCTATCAATCATGGATCACAGTCAAAACCCAAGGAGATTTATGCATACTAGAGTAGAAGACTTTAGTGCACACTGTTTACATTAGTTTGTTAAAGAATACTGAGTACTTTGATCAAAAACATGAAGGGAGAAATTAGTGATCAGTTGTTGTGAGCTATCTCATTCCAAAAGATATTTATCCTGTACAGTCATACAAAAAGCATATACAAAAGGCATATATATAACAAACTCCTAACACCTCAATTATTCTTCTAGAAGCTGGTATATTAATTCTAACATATTACAGTAGCTAAGTGTATTCACATTTGTACTATTTAATCAAAAAGCTATTATATTCTATAAATATGTAGGTCTAAATCATTCAAACCCAAATTCAGACACCGACAAAATAAGCAAGCGCCATTCAATAAAATAGAACAATCTAAGCCAAAGGAAAATGGAAAGGTATCAAATAGAGCTTGCTCATCTTGAAATAATGCCGGGCCCTTTAACAAAGCTTGAGCAAATCTTTCCAAAAGTCAATCACACTTTGATAGTGAATGTTGTTATATCAGATTTTTGCTTAAGCTTAGTCCATTACTATATTACAAATTTTCCCTTTTCACTTCACTTATCTTTAAATATGAGATGATTTATTATGAAACAGAAAAACTTGAGGATTCTTTCATGGTGTCTGTTTTGGTTGGAAACTTAGAAGCACATACATAATCAAGAACTTCATAAAACCAGTTTATGGAAAAAATACATCGTAATGCGCTCATGGTAGAGGAAAATTATAATGGAATATAATATGAAGAGAAAACACGCAAGAATATAATAGTGGAATAATAGAAAGAGAAAATCTTGATAAAGTATGCATATAATTCTAAGTTCTTTTATCAATGATGGGTGAAGGTCGGGGGTACACATATTATAGTTAATGAAAAAGATAAATAAATCACCTTATGGGGGCAATCCAATCCCAACCCTCGACGTATTGTGCAGCAACATCTTTACCAATCTAATATTGAAAATAATGTAGCCATTAGATAAGGATGCAGCCAACTAAATATAATGTGGGAGCTTCACCTTGAGTGTTTCAGCAAAATACCAAAAGAAAATGTGATCTTCTAGTGAAATTGACTTGTACCTCATGATCACCGCCTTGGCCACCTTCAGGAGGAATGCTTCCAGGATGATCAGGAGGGTAAACCAGGACAGCCAGAAGATTTTGACCATCCGGATTCAGAATATCAGTTACATCAATAGAATGTCTTCGAAACATCCCCTTGGGTAGCACCTCTTTGCGCCCGTTTAAATAAACTTCCGCAGAATAATTTATAGCCCGAAAATTTAGATCCACGTGTTGATTGTTTGACTATAATAAAATTTAGAAGATCAATCATCGGTAGATAGTCAGTAGCAGAGAAGTATATAAAACAAGGAGTGTAAATAAATTTATGCTGAACAATTTTCTCCATTCAAATATTCTAACCAGATGATATTATTGGCTGGAAATAATAAATATATAGAAAAATAAAGGCAAGAAGATGCAATAGCTGCCTTTCATGGCAAACAGACAATCTTCTGATTCTCGAATTTAAGTTTCACCTGCTTTGAGCCTATTGTAGGAAATACCTATCTTTTGGGCAGGCTAAAGATGCTGGACTTGACAACTAAGAAATTAATTATACGATGAGAGACATAATATCTCCGGAAAATACTCTCTCCATCTCCGTTGAATTTTAGAGTTTGTTTGGGAAATGTTTATAAAAGGTTTAAATTATAAATAGATATAAATGAGTGGTAAATAAGTGGATAGTACTTGTGACTCCCTCCATGGATAAAAAGTGACTTGGATGTTTATAAACATGAGCCAAACATAGGCTTACTCTCATGTCATTACCCTTTTCCCAAGGTCATTGATCTTTACGTGCTTGCTTACAGAAAGTACTCAAGATCCACCAACCTTGATTTGATATCACTTGTTGTGGATCCATACGAAGAGCCCAACTCAAATGTTTGAAGTCCAATCTTATCCCATAGTTAACAGTTAGATCCCAACTACATACAGTAACTAATTATGTCTTAGCTTCTTCCATGTGGGATCTTAGCATGGACTCTAACAAAAACCACCACACAAGTCTTGACCTTTGGACTCACGATCATACAGGAAACAACCATTCTCAATCCCCAAAGTACCTTGTCCGTTACCAAAAAGAAACCCCCAAAAACACCATTAACACTGTGACTGTCCCAGCTTAACTTTATGTTTGGTATAGATTTTTGAAGATTATAATCAGTGGGCCCCATATGATGTTTGGTTACAAAGTGAAAAAAGTTGTGGTTCCGCGGAATTTATGGTTAAAATGATGTTTGACCAGCTTAAATTGTAATCTAAGCTTTGCCAAACATGCACTACGTTTACCAGGTGATTAACAACCTTAGGAAATTACTAACCACAGTTACAAGTACACCCACTTGAAACAATCTCTATCACCACAAATCCAAGCAACAATGTCACAAACAACAAAATGGACAATAAAAATTACCACAGTACTACCATCAGCAATAACATGTCTCATAAAAATGTGAACATCTAAAAATCACCACGGTCGTAACTCGTAACTATCGCATCTGCTAATATGTACCATCAGCTCTAACACAAAGCAGTGTTAATTAAGGGCTCATAGTTCAAGCAAAAAGACAACATTATTTTCCATTTTCCCCTCCTTTTGTGGTTATCAAATGAGCTGTTTCTGAGTGCTAGCTAATCGTCATCCATGGTGATTGCTGAAGATTCTTTCCATGTGAAGTGATTGGATATCAGTTCCATCAATAGAAAACAAATTGGTGGAAAGTGTTTCTCTCTAGTAATAGCTGGAAACTATAAGAATTATTAATATGTAAGAGTTGAATATTGAGAAGTCTAAAAGAGCTCATGATGAGGTTTTCATGTTTCTTCTGGTTAAATATTGTGACAGATTTAAAATAAAAAAGAGGCCCTGGAAGGGAAAGGGCTGGTGCCTGGTGCTGATCACCACTCAATATTGCTAAATCTATTTTCAATGTGTCCATAAATTAGTTGAACCTTCACTTTCATCAGATGAGATTTTTTTCCATCAGCAACTGATGGAGCTCACAGAGAGCAGGGGCTTAGGAGGAAAGAAGGTGATATGCTTTGATATTATGCTGGTAAGAAGACAAAAGATGACTTAGGGGAAATAAAGAAGATGAGCCATGATTTCGTTTAGATTAATTTATTTGAGGGCAACTAAGGAAAAGGGTTTCGAGAAATGTTAATTTTGCGCAAAACTTTCTTCGAGTGACACTTAAGAGGAGGTGGCAAGGTATGATATTGTAACATGACGTCATCCCGGCACTATAGATATTTGAAAACCAAATGTCTTGCACACTAAGCAGCTGTTAACTGCCACAGTTTGAACCTTCATTGGCAAGGCAATGCATATCTTTTCCATAATTACAAGAAATTATATCAATAGGACCCACTGTCTCTTTATTTATTACTTAGTACTCACAGTCTTAACCACTCATTCTTCTACCTTCACATATTTTTTATACCTTCGGTTGCATTAGTTTTCTTTTAAGTAGCATTATGTCATCCTGACTTCAGATTGATGCAATTTTTTTAATTTTTTTTTTTTCTATTTTGCCACTTATGTGCCTCATGATACTCATCTCTAGAATTCTCATTTTCAACTGGTTTCACTACTACTTCAGCTATATATCTTTTTTTTCTTTCTTAATTATTGTATCAAAAGGCATACTGTGTATTATGGTTTTAAAATATTTTGTGGTACTTAAAGAACTGAATGATACTTACTAGCTACACATTATTAGAACACAAAATTCACATATAGCGAACTGCTCCATATACACAAGTATCGTCCACTATAATAATCTAGCAGTAACGGGGTATATTTTTTCTGCTTCATCTAACTAACTAAAATTTGCCAGTAACGTCCACCTCCAACTTCCGATCCTCAAAATTCTACTGGTAAGGAGGAAGATGAACTTCATCTCGGGGAGGAGCAACTAGCATCAATGACTAATGTCCATGAGTCGAGACCAAATTGCTCACATGATTTTCTCTTTGTTGAAGATTATTGACTTTAATTTTATGTTATTTGTTATTCATAATTAAACTCCATACTAAGTCCATGCTAATAAGTCTCTCCATATTGAACCTGTGATATAGTGCAGAAACGAGTCAAGCTCGTCTTGACTTGGATGCTAAGGATGTTGTCCTGGATCATCCAGTAATGTAGGAATAAACTTGAATGGAGTAGCCAAATATGTTTTATGTAGTAAACCCCAACATTATTAGGAATAAGGTTTAGTTTGTTGTTGTATTCCTTATTGTCTTGGTAGAATAAGCCGAAATTGACTCTTTACTTCACTGTATCATCAGATCATACGATATATAAGTAAACATTAGTCAGAAAGGAATGCTATCTAAAATTATGCCATTTTAAAAATTTATGGTCATGCATCTTCCGAAAAACAAGAATTTTCACAATCATCAAGAAAGAAACAGAAAATGGCAAAATACTTGTATAACTAAAGATCTCCAAGTGGAAAATAATTAATGAGACAAGAAAACTTGCAATGAATATCAATTCTATTTATAAATAAAGAAACTAGTTGTTCAACATGATATTAAATCATGCTTCCTGCATTTAATTAAGGTCGGAGTATTATATACCAGCTTACACTCAAAAGTGGAGAAAAACCAGAAAGTGTAGTATTCCCTCCCGGAATCAGCAATGTCGATAATTGCCTCATTTTCCAGCCCATAGAAAGGATCTGGCACAAGCTTGTTGCTTACTAGGGTTGCCAAAACACTGCCAATCAAAATCACCCAAGTTCAGATCATGAACTTCTTGCATTTAACTATCAAATTAAATCGAACGTTCATACTATTGTACCCTACTAAAGCTCGTTTCTTGTGTTAATACAAATCCCAATATTTTATTTATCGTTTATCCTCAATGGTAGCTCCCATGCATCATAATTCCAATAAAAATAAGAAAATTCATTCTTATGATACAATTGGCCAGCATAGTATCATTCTCGGTGTAATTATTTTCGTAGGAATAATTTTCAACAGAAGAATTTGAAGGGGGTAAAATTTAGAAAACATTACGTTCCGGGGACGACTGCTTCCATCCATGGAGAGGTGGGAACGGAAGGAGGGTTCGTGGTAGTGAGCTGAATTCCAGTGAACTCTACCTCAGTAGATCGCGCCGCCAACCACCCTTTGTCAAGAACTCTCTTACCAATCACCACCGCCATTAACGCTTCTTCTTCACTACTTGTGCAAGACGTGAATTCACATTGACTGGTTTTGGTCACCGCTCGAAGAGCTGAAAGTTATAGTGATGATCGGTGTGGACTGTGGTTGAGAGTGACGTGTGTATTTTCGGGGATTTCATTTGTCGGATTGTCTACGTGGCGATATGATCTCGATTGCTTTTATATTGGGAAACATGAAATTTGGAAAGGTTAATGCTTCTTGTAGCATAATTGTGTACAAATTAATTTAAGGATGGATGTGAAAGAAAAAAAGGAAATAAGATGAAGTCAATTAATCTTATTCTCGTCGGCAATTTGTAAATTAATTTATACACAATTACTTACAAGTAATATTACTCAAGTTATAAATGGTGAATTATTAAAAATAAGAAAAAATTACGTTCATAAAAATAAGTCGGTGACATTTGATTTACTTATAAGTTCAAACTTTGGGTGGGTGATATCAAAATGGGTCATACCGTTCATATCTGGATGATTTATCCCTTTAAAATTGAATCAAAATTAGTGAATTTATCGTAATGAATGGACTATATTGAACTTGATTGTTTAGTACAACTATTATTGAGAGTCGGCTAATGGTAGTTAGATAAAAAGATTGTTATTTTCACATCACATTATTCTATAAACGTATACCTCATATTTTAATTAAATTAAAAGTTATTAAACTTTATTTATTGATACACTTATATTCCTAACATTTTTTTTCATCAAATTCGTATTTTTAACATTTCATTGATAGAAAATATTGTCTTTAATAGTGATTTTTGTCCAAAAACATTGTTAACGTGCTCTAGAATGGAGGTCAAATATTTAGCCCATGTTTGATACACATATTTTCATTTTCATTTTCATTCTTTTACTCGTTTTCAATCATACGTTTTTTAATAAAATAATATTAAAACTAAATTCTTTGACTCCAATTCTCTAAAAGTTCATATTTTTTTCAAACACAACCCCTGTTTAAACCACATTAAAATTTTCATTCTCATTTTCAATCACATATTCTTCAATAAAATAATATTTTCCATCATATCAATAGTTTTTCCTTCTTTTTCAACCACACATTCTCCATCAATCTACTATTCCAAAATACATTCTTTCAAAATAATGTGGCTCAAACACACCCTTAATTACATTTTTATATTATTATTTGTTTTACTTATTTAAAAATACAATGAATAAACGAGTCTTTTTATTTTATCTTGGAGAAAATTTTGAAGAGAAATCATAATTAGAAACAATTTATTTTAATTTGAAAATAAGACTAAGCTGAAAAAAAGTTTGAGACATTAATGTTATAATGTAACAACTCAGGCTACGTGCTCAGGCCATTAATTTGCGTACTATCTACTTTGGAATAGTTTAAGTTCATATTCCTCTTCATGGATATTTATCGCATCCCTTAAGATTTGAACTTAAGATCTCTGTTTTGTGAGATTCTAAGTCCATCTTACCCCTTTATAGAATTCTATCACGTCCCCCCAAAATTCGTACCTAAGACATTTACCTTATGAGATGCATAAATTGAATCCTCGTATCAATTGGACAAATTTACTCTATTATACAAGTGATTGTAACCAATAAAATGAATTAATTGTAACCAATAAATAATATATAATGACCAATAAATAATATGTGACCTAAAAAATATGATTATGACTAAATATGTAATTGTGACTCACTATTTGTGTCTTTGTAACTGTGATCAAAATTATATATTGTTGCGATCTTGACCTATTATTGTGACCTTGACTTTTTATCAGGTGGTCACGTTGATTTTTGAAAACTTTTTCCAAGTTTATTCTTTTTGAAAGTGTTTCTTAAAACTTTTATAATTATGTATTTTTCTCATATTCAAATTCATTAAAAAAATTCTAGATGAGCCACTGATTGGGAGGAATTAATATATGAATTTTAATCTAAATCAAAATCAACAATCAATTATAATTATATATTTCATGGGTCCCACAATTTTTCAACCACATATTTCATCAATTTTTAACAAAATCTACCAACTTCTGATTTTAATCCCCACCAAATAGGGGCTAAATTTAATTGCAAGTTTTATCGCAAATAGTTAATTGGTAAACTTCATTTCAATTTACTCTATTGGGGAAAACTATTTTGTAATTAGCTCATATTTGACAATCATTATTTTGAAAAAAATAAGAATTTGAATAGTGATTTTTAGGAGAATATATAATTAAAAAGTATGAATTTTTTTTGAATTTACGTGTAAAATATTTTAATGTGTGAATGTATGATTAGAAACGAGTATATAAATTTAAAATAATGATAGGGACTACATTGGCTCTCATCGGCCCCGTGGGTAGTGAGAGTCCATCCGTAAACATGATCCATAAAAGTTTCGCTAAAAGTAGAAATTCTGAGAAAGTGCTAAATTCTTATTTTGACCCATTCAATATAGTGTTATTTGTATCAATTAACACATTATTTCCTGGATCCACTAAGCCCCTAGCCAACCCAAAACATTTTCAACATAAACCCTTTTTCTTCTCCTTTTCTCAATGCAAAAACTTCCAAACCCAGAAGAAAAAAAAAATAAAGAAATGAAATTCATATATTCATCCGAGCTGACTGTTTGACAATCATTATTATAGAAAAAAATGAGTTCTGAATAGTATTCTTAGAAAAATGTGTAGTTAAAAAGTAAATAATTTTTGGGTATACGTGTAGAAAAATTTATTGTATTAATGTATTGTTGAAAACGATCCTATAGTAAAACATAAAATAATTTAATGGTTGTCAAAGGATGCTAAGCCCCTTGTTTGAACCTCATTTTTTCAGAATAAATTTTGATAAAACAATTTTTTTAGAATAAATTTTGATAAATCAATTTCTTTGAAGAATGTGATATGCATCGTCCTACAAGGATAGCTACGTAGGAGTTAGCTATAAAATAAATAAAAAATCACCTAAGATCTGCACTCCCCATTTTGCTTACTTAGCCTAATTGAGACCCATCAAACAGAGGAAGCTAGAGTGATCGAAGCGTCTCAGATAAAGTGATATGTAGAGGTTGAACCTCTATTCTCGAGACATGGTGCCGCAATATGTTGCAATGCATTTTTGAAGTGATGAGTTTTTGTGCCACAATGCATTTTCTATAGCACTGCTTCATCCAATAGTTCATTCGTACAACCGAATGATTTGAAATATTTGCAACACAGGCCTCNTCTATAGCACTGCTTCATCCAATAGTTCATTCGTACAACCGAATGATTTGAAATATTTGCAACACAGGCCTCACAGTCAACTTTTTAATTTTCCTTTCTGATGGCAAACCTAATACATAGGGGTGGCCACTTTTTCTAAATCATTTAATATCACTCCTAACATAGAAAAAGAAAGTAAAGGTGATGACACGTTGGCCATTAAGGTGAGGCCACATGTTATCCATCCATTGGTAATCGCTTCTTCTCAATTACTATAAAAGCTCATACTTGATATCATTTAAAAATAATGCAATTTTATACTTCCAATAGCAACTTTGCTTGTAATAGTTTCTCGTCAAACCAGGCATCATACACATTCCACACTCAAATACATCTATAAGTTGATTGACTTGCATCGAAATGTCCACGATCGTCTTTTCCACAGTCGAGAAGGCGATGTGTACCTAAAATTTGTCCAAATGTGCATAAATTTGACATGTGGTCGGGAGTAGAACTGGAATCCGTTGGCCCGTTGTCCAGTCAAAAATTGAAGTCAATACAATATATAATTAAAAAATTAGAGAAAAAATTTAGGTTAATTTGTAAAATTATTTTATTAGGAGAATGTGTGGACGAGAATAATTTTAAGAAAAAATAAGTTTTAAGAAATGGAGACTAGAAATATGCTAAGTGATTTTGCTACTGCGATGATTGGTTTGTTCATAGGAGAATGTGAGTTCCTAAAAAAGTAGCCAAAACTAGTGATTCTCCCATAAGTGAAAAATAGCTTATTTTTTTACGTAAGGTTTATACTTGATTTAGTTGAAAAGTTGATAAAAAATTTAAATCAAAATCAATAATTTTTAACCATATATTTAATTAGACTCACAACTTTTAATCATATATTTATAATTTTTTAAAATTAAAGTCTACTCAAATTTTGATTTTTAGCAAAATCAAAGAGGAATTAATTGAAATATAACTTGTTGACCTCAAAATTCGACGGACTATTTGTACTTCGACGATCAAGGCAACAGCTGAATGAAAGATAGAGAATGAAAGATTTGGGGAGAAGAAATTTGGTTAGGATTATAATATCATACATTTATAAATAAAGAGTCTTTTGAAGATAATCTTACATAATTATATGAAAACTAACATTTTAATAAGCCATTTTCAAATAAATTAATCATATTTTTATATTTTATGCGCTCTGCATTTTAATTTGCTTCCAATCTTATTCAATGTTGCCTTAACATGTCGCACTAGGTCTAGGGGAACTATATGGAAGTCAATTTTCTTTACCTTCTGTTTCGCGCGGATAGTCGCTA
>CAIGRN010183922.1:0-14426 GCA_903798345.1 Fraxinus anomala | reverse complement strand
TATTAGAATATAAATTCAACTAAATAATAGATATTGCTATTAAATATGCATCGATTATATATATATATATATATTTAAAGTATTTATGTCTAAAGTTGATTGGACCTAGGGTATAACACTTACAGTGCATTAGCCAAATTACCTCACCATTGAATGCAAAAGTTTTAAGGATCACAAGAAACACAGACTAGCACAATGTCTTCTACTTATCTCACAGACAAACACCTGATGGAAAACCAAATATGGAACTACATGCTAAGGCACCATAGGGTTGAGATCATCAATAAGGTTGGACACTTAACATATTAGATGAAAGCAGTTTGTGGAAGTAAAGTGAGATGTATGGGGAAGCAATTTTACACCAGAGTCTAGCAGCCAATGAACTGCACACCAAACTACAAATCGAGAGGCAAGGCATAAAAGGCAATCCACTGAAAACTATCGAGTAACTAAATAATAGATATTGCAATTAAATATGCATCGATTATATATATATTTAAAGTATTTATGTCTAAAGTTGATTGGACCTAGGGTATAACACTTACAGTGCATTAGCCAAATTACCTCACCATTGAATGCAAAAGTATTAAGGATCACAAGAAACACAGACTAGCACAATGTCTTCTACTTATCTCACAGACAAACACCTGATGGAAAACCAAATATGGAACTACATTGCTAAGGCACCATAGGGTTGAGATCATCAATAAGGTTGGACACTTAACATATTAGATGAAAGCAGTTCGTGGAAGTAAAGTGAGATGTATGGGGAAGCAATTTTACACGAGAGTCTAGCAGCCAATGAACTGCACACCAAATTACAAATCGAGAGGCAAGGCATAACAGGCAATCCACTGAAAACTATCGAGNAGGCAAGGCATAAAAGGCAATCCACTGAAAACTATCGAGCAAAATGTTTTACACAGAAAAAGTGGAAGCCACAGGCTCAGGAGTTTTTGAACTTCCATATCCAATTATAGTACTATTTGCTTTTCCAAAGTCACAAATTATCCACAATTCCACATAGGGATCAACTTTCCAGTTGTATCAAGGATGATTAACACCATACATATCCATATCCTTTCCTATATCAAAATCTAGTAACTTGCACCAACTAGCAAACAAACAAACCCATAAGGTCATCACACACAACTCATCCAATTCTAACCAAAGTAACTAGAATTCAAAACATTCAATTCGACATATTCAGTTGTGATAAAGCTTCGAGTGACATAGCCAAACTTGGACAATAGTTCCCAGTTAATATCAAATAGGAACTGTATCCTATGCCAAAACCTCATCGCTGCAGGCCTGCAGTGTTTTTGAATTTCTATATCATTTCTCATTCACCAAACCAAACAGAAAGTGCAAGCCCCCTACTCTATTTCAATCTGAAAAAGATTTGTTCAGAACTTGGAGTCTACCAGCATGGTCTAATATATCTGATCAGGTGAAAATCTCAAGAAACATCGTTATCTGACATCGCATGATGTTACGATTTTAATTTCCATCTTAAAAGGTCAACCTTATTAAGAAGAGTAGCCCAAACTTTTATAAATTGCTCTGTATTTTCATCTTTATTCGATGTGAGATTTTATCCCTTAACATACCCTCTTAATATGGTGGCTCGTTTGAGCAAACCAATCTTGAAATTCGTGTGCTCAATTTTTTTGAGTCTTAATCCTGATATCATATTAAGATTTTGAGTTCCATCTTAAAATGTCAACCTTATTAAGAGAGGCAGCCTAAATTCTTGTAAATTGATTTATATTTTCACCTTTATTCGATGTAGGATTCTATCCCTTAATACAAGTAAATGGAAAGAATAAACCGAAAGAGAAGACAATAGAGCAATGTTGTGGTCCAAAATGTGTCTGCTAAGAACATTTAACTTGCAGCCTAAAACTTCTACAACTATTTAAGTGCTATTGGTTAAATCAAATACAGGAATGGGACCTATACAAAATTGAACCTCTTAGACGAGAAGAATACACAAGAGGAATTCCATGAAAATTCCAACTTTCATCCCCTCCAGAAATTATACACCTAAAAGTGAAAAGAACATAAAAATAGACAGAGTTTAAGTTCTTCATTACCCGACACTGGGAATGCATAAGGTAGAAGAGTCCCATATAGCTATAATTTTCATAATATTCCAGTCCCTAAAGAGCATGGCGTATATATAAACATCCCAATTAGTCAAAAGAAAATGTCAATACTAATAACATTCACAAGGAGACTGAGTTGGGTCAAGAATCATTACATTGAAATACCGCATATTCTCTTCTGATGGGAATGCGCTTATTCCTGGGGCTGCATAAAAAATCTTAGCCTACTAAACAGTCGAGATCAAGAGCAACTTAACTTTCTATTTGTTTCAATCTCCATCCAACCAACTCTTCGAATTTTGCCTTTTAAGTAGAGCCCACCAATCCCACCTCACTAATGATTTCATTTCCTTTTCCTTTTTTTGTTTGTTGTCTTTTAAAAAAAAGCACACCTCACTTGTGATTTTATTTCCTTATTCTTTTTCCATTTTTTTTTTTCAGTTTATTATCTTTCAGAAAAAGAAAGTTTATTCGTCTTTTGAACAAATTTTAATTTTGAATGGCAAATGAAGGACTTTCATCCTTTGGAACTAATTGCATGGGGAAGATTGAGGATTAAATGTTTCATTTTAAATGTTGAAGACCAACTTGTTAAAGAGTTCATAGTTTGGTTTCACAAAAGGTCCTGATTTATAAGCCTCGTAATATTTTAATACGATCTTTATTTCTTGATGGTTAGGTTTTCAAATTTTGTATTTGATAATTGAATTGGTCTTTACTAATGTATTAAAAATTGTTACTTCTAACGGATTTTGCTCAATTTTTCAACAGTTCTGTGCACATTTTGTTTCACATAATTTTACCTACATCCTCCTACCTCTTAGTTCAAGATTCAAGAATAACAAAAGTCTGCCTTTGTATAGAAAAAACTTGGTAACACAGAGAAGCTGCATTTCTTATTCTAAGAACCAATTAAAAAAAAAATGAGAAAGTTTAAAAGATTGATTCCATCGAACCGTTAATGTCAAAACATATTATAAACAAAGCATGACTTCAAGTAACGTTTAACCATCTTTTCCCACCTTGGGATACAACAGTACAATAAGTAATAGCGAAAGGATAGCACAAACAGAGATAAATTTAACCAGTATTCTGCATACCAGCAGCTATACCCTTCATGGTCAAGATGAGAGTATCCTCCAAACCAGGGGCATATTCACTTGTAGGGTTCAGCGTCACAAGTTCAGCTGCTCGTTTTGACTCCATGTACTCCTTGGAAATGTGAGGCCTCAACTTCACATGATAGTTTGGATCACGAATTCGCTTTAGAGTATAAGCCTGGCTCACGTTCAAGGTTGTGATGTAGGAATCACGTAAACGAAGTCTTTGCTTCAAATAAGGGTCTCCTTCGAGAAGATCTTTATGACCAGCAATCTACAAAATGTCGAAATGAATTTAAAAAACTATTCTATGTACAATCATATAAATGCCTTTACATGGACACAATCAATTACCTGGAGTAGAAGACTCTTTGTTCCCTCATAGTTGGCCCTCAAACGCTTGCCAAATGACCACAAATCCTCTGAAACTAGGAGTTTGTCGTACAAAGCAGCAATACCAGGGTCTCCTTTAGCAAACACCATCTCGATTAAATCAATGGTGACTCTAAAGAAAGGCCACTGGTTATACATGTCCTGCAACATGCGAAGGTTCTTGATGTCCTTATCCATGGCATATTTGAATGCTGCTCCAAAGCCAAGCCACACGGGTAGATGAAATCTAGTTTGTGTCCAAGCAAAGATCCATGGAATAGCTCTGAGCGATTCAATGCCTCCACTTGGTTTCCGTTTTGAAGGACGGCTACCAATGTTCATCCGGCCATACTCCAATTCTGGCGTAGCCTAAAATAATGAATGAAAAAATGCTGGTCATTTAAACCTATATGCATAACTATATGTATTATCACTTGAGAAGAACAAATATGATACACCACTGCTGTAGTTACTTACAAGGCGGAAATACTCGACAAAACGGGGTTCTTTGAAGACAATTGAACGGTACTCTTCTGTGGAAACAACAGCAATTTCGTCCAAAAGTGCACGCCACTCTGGTTTCGGGGAGATAAGAGGATGCATTCCATGTTCCAGTGTAGCAGCAGTGAAACGTTGGAGTGTTCTGAAACACAAGTGCTCCTCTCCAAATGATTGCTCAATGACTTCTCCCTGGACCGTAACACGGAGAGAACCATGTATAGTATCTGGTGGTTGAGACAATATAGCAAGGTGGGTGGGGCCGCCTCCTCTCCCAACTGTTCCACCTCGACCATGGAACATAGTCAGCTTCACGCCATATTTCTTTGCAACTTTGACAAGCTCCTCTTGAGCCTTATACATTTGCCAGGCTGCTGAAAGCCGACCAGCATCTTTTCCAGAGTCCGAGTACCCTATCATGACTTCTTGCTTACCGTTAATTCGACTTTTGTACCAATCAATTGAAAAAAGGCGTGAAACAGCAGCAGGAGCAGCCTCTAAATCAGCTAGTTTCTCAAAAAGTGGAACAACTCTTAAAGGGTTCTTCACATGGCATTCACGCTGCAGAAGTTCAACTGCTAGCACATCAGATGGTGCCGTGGCCATAGAGATGATGTATGCTCCAAAACAATCTTCTGGGAGTTCTGCTAACACATGAAATGTATCCAAAACATCAGTTATTTCTTCAGTTTTTGGAAGATCAGGTCCAAATAGGGGACGCTTTCCACTCAGTTCAGACAGGAGCCATTCCTGCCTACGTTCTTCAGACCACTCTCGATATGAACCAATTTCCAAGTGTTGGGTAATTGCGTTGAGAACATCAGTGTGCCTGTCTGATTCTTGTCTTATATCAAGTTTCACAAGTGAGAGCCCAAAGGTGGAAACTTGCCTTAAAAAATCCAGAAGGCTCCCATCAGCTATCGGCCGGTCCCCACAAGCACAAAGAGATCTATAGCAGAGTTCAAGTGGTTCCAAGAACTGCACAAAATATTAAACCGATTTAACACAATCTATTGGAAAACACGGCTTTAAAAAAATTTATTTTGTGGAACTTATTTACTTTTTAAGAGAACTGCATAAGAATGATAATTTTAATCAAATTAACCAAGATAAAAATCACACAAATAGGTCTATTAAAATACTAGCTTGTCCATACACACATTCAGCACAAGCAGAGAAAGAACCAAAAGGTCTCATATACATTTTCTTTTGTACTTGAGAGAATGATTTTAACTTTATTTCTCAAAGAACACTTACATAAGTTTTATTACGGAATTCCATGCAGAGTGCCCATGTACATGCCCATTATTACGAAAAATGCAAAAAATGAGAGGTTACCTGCTCAACATTGGTGTAAGTTGCCTCCTCTGGAATGTCAGATAGTCCATGAGCTAATAAATAACGAGAACGCTCACGTGTCTCATAGAGTTTATCCCGCACATCACCAAGGATAACACGATAAGGCTCAGTGACTGGAATTTGTTTCCAAAATTCTGCATGAAAAGAGAGGTCAATGTTCTTACTTTTGACAGAGAGAGTTCTAGATTCGCCTCCAAGAGTAAGGGAAAACAGGAGTAAATGCTAAACAACATTTTTAAAAGTTTTGAGTTTTAAATAACATTCTCCATGTTGCAGTATATATATGTCGCCATTAAAGTTAGCATCCAGTTCTGAAATTTAGATATGTAGGAAGGACGTTCGAAATGAAAGGAGATTTAGAAAAAAGAATATATATAATTAGTACACAACTTGGACGTTACCTATGTAGTGTTTTGAATCTCTCTTTGAGGATCTATGGAGTTCATTTGCTCGAGCACGGAGCTCATCACTGCACCTCCACATTGATAACTGGAAAAAAATAATGGAGTTAAGACAGAAATAGATTGCAAGGCTAAGATGAACTAAAATGAAGATAAAAGTAACTTAGATAAGTAAATGGAGTAGTAAACAAATACCTCAAACATGAGATCCTCTATCTGGGAATAATACAAGTTAGCAGCCATCATTCTAGCCAATAAGCAAACATCCCTGGTGACCTCAGGAGTTACCCTTGGATTTCCTGCATTTCATTTAGTCCAAACTAAGTAAACCAACGAGGGAACACATCCTTCAAGAATAATGGAAATGTAAATCCATTCTAATGCTAGAGTATAGTAAAAAATATCAAACCACCAAAATTGCGAAAGAAACAGTTTATGGCAATGATGAAGATATACTTAAACATATACTGGTATTACAATTAGATATGCCTGCATCTGCATAATAAAATAAGTTTCGAATGTAATTATACCATCACGGTCACCACCCATCCAAGAAGAGAATTGAATTAGAGGGGCATTGTAAGGAACTCGTTCATTGATCCCAATATTCTTAAGTGCTGTATCAACACGCCGCAAAAACTTCGGAACGCCCTTCCAGATTGTTTCATGAAAGTAGCTCATTCCCGCTCTCATTTCATCTTGCGGAGTAGGAGGAGTCCTACGGATCTCATCAGTGCGGAAAGCAGCTTGAATCTGCAACCAAATAAAAGAACAAAAAGTGTACAATCTAAGACTCTGTTTTCTTAGAACATTTCAAAAATAAAATTCATATTTATGCTTAAAATATAAATGACAATTTTAAATTTTTTGAAAAAGAAAATGTTATGCAAGGCAGGTATGAATATCTGAAAAGGAAAATATGCATTGAAATCTTGAGGTTTATAGAAGGCAGGTCTGAACAGAATGGAAAATAAGAACTGAAAATTTGAAGTTTCAATATAGAAATACATTGATGGAAAAAATTGTGTTTGTGTTCCACTTACCATTTTCTAGTCTGCCTAACTTTGATGGTCGCACTAGGAAAATGAGAGGAGAGAGAAACGATAAATATGACATGTGTAATTAAGAAAGTGATTTTGTCAAATACTAGTTTTACAAAAAAGACAAGACACGAGAAATAAATACATGTAGAGCCATATATTGTTTTGTAGAAACCCGCAAAATCTGTAACAATTTTTCTAAAATTGAAATATACAAATTCTACACAAAGACTTTTCAAATCAACAGGTTTGACTGAAATAACCTGAATAAGTACTTCCAGATGAAAGATGATAATGCTTATGATTGACTTGCATACGTAGAAAATTCCAAAAATATAATAAATGAAATTTTCGATGTTAAGATGAAAAAGACAACCACACAGTTGTTCCTCATCCAACAAGATACCAGAAGGCATATTACTTTTCATGATGTTTTAGTTATCTTTATTTTTTTCAGTCTTTCCATCCTTTCAAGGAGTTAATATTACAGTGATGCAGATTTTTTATATATAACATATACTAAAAGCTTCAAAGTGTTCATGCTATAGATCACCATGCAAATACCACATCCTAAACTTGAGAGTGAATTTGAAATTATATAAATTTCACGAGGATGGGGATTGAGTAATGACAATCTGATATTAAATTTTTTTTTTGTCCTTATTTTTTCTGATGATGTCATTTTTCTTAATTCTTCGTAGTAATTTATGGTCCCACAATGAATTTCCTTATATTGTTTGATGCTAGAGAGATCCTTTCAAACTATATCCTAGGGGTATATAGCCAATTCTCCAACCTTTTGGCGGTTTCTGTAAAGCAAAAGCTCCAATTCCATATCCACATAAATTAAGTGTAAAACAAAGGAAATTCTTTGCTTGATTGAAGACATTTGAAGAGTTCAAGGATACATGTAGGCATATTTGTCTAATAATAACAGAGGAAAATGCATTAACACTGATATTTACCTCTCTCTGTAAGGACTCATCAAGCTCCTGTTTATCATCAGGTGTAATATCTTTGGCATACAACTGGGCCAAGCAATCCCGGATCCTGGAAAATGGGTCGGGACATGACAAAGAAAAGAAGTTAAAAGCGAGCAGATAAAAGCAACTTCATTAGTCAAATACCAAAATAAAGGAAAAAAACAAAAATGGTAATCCAAGAGGCATAATAGTTAGAGAACAAACCTCCCATGCTTTTGTAGTAATGATCTTCGGACAGATTGGGTAGGATGAGCAGTAAAGACAAGATCCACAGTTTGATTTTTCAAAGCATCAAAAATTTCTTGTGGGGACTTCTTTAGATCAACCACAAGTCTCTTGAGAGTTTCTTCAATGTCAGATTCAGTTGTTGCAGAACTCTCATCAGTATAATCCCCTTTTTTCTTTTTATTTCGTCGGCGATGAGCAATTTGAACCTCCTCAGCCAAGTTGGCCAAGTTAAGCATGTGAGAAAAAGCTTTTGCAACAACAATTGAATCCCCTGGATCCAAACTTGTCAATACATTTCCGAGCTCTTCCAACTTTTTGGGGTCGTTCTTGCCTTCATACTCGGCAGAAAGCTCGTAACATTCTTGTACCTACAATAACGGAAAAGAGGTCACTCGCTAAGTTGACTGAGAAACTCTTAATATAGACAACAAATCACCTGCTGAAATCAAAGAATCATCCATGACACAGACTTTAACTTACCAATGCAAAAGCATAAATATTCCAACCAAAACCATTCCTAACATAAATATTCAATCTTCGATAGGACAACTTCTTTGGGTATTTGTTAAAATTCAGCGGAACAAATTTCGGTGCCCCAAAAACCAAAATCCAATGACTCATAACACTTCAGATTACAGAAATAGTTCTTAAATATGAACATCACAAAATAGCCAGTAGATCTATCAATGAACCGCACCAACAGACAAATAAATCAGGCAGTCGACCTCAAATTTGTTGAGAACAAAAAAGGGTCATTACCCAATATCAACCTAAAACAGACAATAAATACATCAATACATACTGTTTCCTTGAGACCCTCCCCATGCAAATCCTGAAGAATATCAAGAAACCGATCCAAAAGCAGGGCATCATACTCAACAAGCTTGTCATCTTCAGACACTTTACCAGGAACCAATTGCCTCAATTGGGCATCAATTGATGCCATCTTCTCTACATTCCTATTCGCCATCAATCTGAAACTCTCTCCTTAGACCTGAATCTCAATTCAAAAGAAGACTCCAATTGACAAAATACCCTGCAAATCACGGATCATGACCCATAAAAGTAGGATCGAAGCAAACCTATATGATTAGCCGATCAAAGAAAAGTAAATAAAAAAGCAGCTCATGCAAATGAAAAAGAAATTCAAAGCGATGGCTTTTTTTTTTTTCTGTTTGTTTGTTAAAGATCCATAAATTAAAAGTTGACAATTATTGTTGATTATAGATTCATGGAGTACCTGAATCAACGCCAGTGAGATTCTTGCAGAAGTAGCGGACCAGGAAAAAAAGAAAAAAAGTGAGTTGTGTGCGTGCGTGCGCGCGTGCGCGAGTGATAGAGAGAGGGGAGACGAGACCCAAGGACTGCAAAATGGCTGTATATATAGACAAAGCATAAAAATTGACGTAGGATAATTGATTATTTGTAGCACAAATCAATTACTATCATTAGTCCTATGATTTTAGTTTTCGAGTTCTACCAGGAATAGATTTAGGGCATGTTTGGCTAAAAGATTGTGTAGATTTACGTGCTAGTAATCTTTATGATATATTTTGTGTAAGAAAAGGTTAGGAATGATAAATTATTTGGCTAATAACCTTGGAGCCAGTTCTCATTTTAAATACCAAGAAATCGACGAAAGCTTTCAAATCTCCAGGTTGAAATCAGTTGTGGCTTGTTCTTCTCGTTTTGAATGTGTAGTAGTATTGTCATTGTTTTAAGAATCCTTATACATGTATAGATTTTTTTCACAAAAATATTTCACAAGTAACATATGACAAAATATCATTAAATGATGAAAAAAAACAAAAGAAAAAACAGATGATTGAGGTGTTGCCACAACATCACCCTGCAAGAAACCTGTGAAACTTTCCATGTACTTTGAGAATCATTCTTAAATTATAATTTCGTTATATTTAAAAATCAAAATCAAATTTTAATTTTAACTGCTCATTTTGTAGGACCTATAATTATTACCAGTTTATTTACTGTTCAATTCTATCAATTTGTAGTTTTAACAAATTTTTCTTAAACAAACATTAAGCCCCTGTTTAACACCCATTTTGGTGGAAATTTTTGTTTGAAATAGTGATTGATGGAAGATTGTGTGGTTAAAAAGTAAGGAAATTTTTTGGGTTTATGTGTAATATTATTTTATTAATAAAATGTATGATTAAAATGAATAATGAGAAATAGAATGTGTTTCAAACATGGGCTAAATGACCCAATATTTATTTTGAAAGTAACTTTTAACTAAAGAATATGTACCTAATATGTTTAAAAGTAAAAAAGTTTTAAGTTTGACTTATTTTTAAGTTTAGTCAAACATGCTCTTAGTTCTTTGTATTTATTAAAATCTAAATTACAGTCAGCAATCAATTTTAATCATATATTTCATGGTTTCCACAAATTTCAACTACACATTTTATCGACTTTTATCAAAATATATTAAAAATATGATTTTAATCACTACCAAATAGGAGTTGAGATATGCTGTCCAATTTTTATTGTCCAATTTGCTATCCACTATTTAATTATTGACACATTATTTCACATTAAAATAGCATAAGGCTAGTTAGAAAAAAGTAGAAAATACTAATTTAAAATGATGTGCTAATAATTAATTGAATGGACAACAAATTAGGTGAAATGCTTCATGTACAGAAGCAAAACAAACAGAAATTTTACATAACACACGACATGTGGGTCCTGCACATTTATTTATTTTTTAAATACACAGTGGGGTCCACCCACTGTGAGTATATGTATGTTTTCTGTATAAAAAAAAATTCTGTACAAATGGAATAATTAAAAATTAAACAGCAAATCTCAACTCACCAAATAGACTTAGCCCCTTGTTTGTTTACCATTAATCTAAAATATTGTTTGTTACAGTAAAATTCTTCACCACACATTCACCAAATAAAATATTCTTCACACAAACCAATAAAGTTACTTTAAGCCCCTGTTTGTCTACTATTAATCTAAAGCTATGTTTGTTACAATAAGATTCTTCACCACACATTCACCAAATAAAATATTCTACACACAAACCAATAAAGTTATTTTAAATTTCAACCACACATTTTCCAAAAAATACTATTAAAAACTTCATTCTTCTCCCAATAATGGAAGACAAACAAACTCTAAATTTCAACCACAAATTCTTCAAAAAATACTATTTATTACTTCATTTTTTTCTCAATAATGAGAGACAAACATACCCTTAATATTTTATTATTTTATAATAGTTTCTCTTTGAGGGTGTGGGCCTGTCGTGGCTTCCCACTCTCAAATCAGAGTTGGGCATACGCAGGCAGTCGAGGGTCAGACTCAAACTGCTGCCCCTTTAGATTTTGTCCTTTCTATTTTTATTTTACATTTTTTTTCCATCGATGTTTTCGATATCAGTCTCTTTCGAGAGATTGTTAAGCAGAGAATATGCCCCCAACATGCTTTAATTACTGCGCTTGGCTAAGCATAAAAAAATGATTTATACGTAAATATTTGATCATTATTAAAGTTAACAATAAATAAAAATATTTTGCATGGGTACTTGTTTCCAAACATACCACTTGTCTCACCATCCTCATTCATATTTTTGTCGCCTTTAGGTCTCTAAACTGTTCTTTTTTTCTATTAACACGTAAGGATGTATGAATGAAAATTGTTCAACTTTCCGCACATTGCTTGTTCTGTCCAGGGTACTTAGGGGTTTTCAAGGGAAAAAAAAGTAAAAAAAAAATAAAAAATAAATAAATGGGTCACGTCCATTTCAAGTGACTGAGATGGAAACTTGAACAATTTCCATACATTTGTCCTTATATGCACCTCCTTAAGACCAAAAAAATGGGACAGAAGTGAGATGAACAATAGAGTTTGGGGACTGTGTATGAGAATTTCCTTTAGAAAAAATAAAGAACTTCCTATTCCACGACTTCACCTTTTAGCAGTTGATGGAAAGGACAAACAAGTTTTTCATTGCCGCGTCAGTGAAGATGAAAACCGAGAAGATTTTTGTGAATATATACATCATTCGACAAAGTGAACGAAATCTGCAACTGTGTGTCTCACGTAATAATGTTTCCCAAAGCATTTTTAAATTATTATTTTTCCTATTTTGTCACTGTTTCTAGAAGCTCCAGTCGATAGACAATATTTATTTACTAATTTTTAAATATCATATTCACCCATTTTTATTGTTCCGATGATTCCATGTACAAAAGTTGTTATTTCCAAAAATATTGATCAGAATTAAATGCTTGAACACATAAATTTATCGACTACAACTATCCAATAATACCAAATGAACACTAAATAGTCAATTTATTTATTTATTTATTTATTTTTACTTTTACTCACATTTTGACTAATTAATTAAATGTGTGTTTTAGTCAAACCATAATTTGTATTGCTTCGTTTCACTGTTTCATCATATTCGAATTACTCCAAGAGAGATTCCTAAAGTGAACTACATCATGACAAAGTTTTGCACACGAACTCTTGGTAAAGTGTTGACTATTTAATTTTGACTTCTTTACATCCATTTTGAAGGCTCGACCAAAGAAAGCAATAAGTATTTAAAATTTTGGACGTACTACTTGTACAGTTTTCTTTACACTTTCGTTGACAATTTCTATACAAGTAATTTAATTGTAAATTTTTTGACAATTAAAATATATTTTCATTATTAATTTTAAATAACTACAAATCTTTAATCAATACCTTCACCATGTTAGCTCGAGATTAAATGCTGCTTTTAATTAGTCCGTATGACTCAACAATTTATTTTAAAGTCCACTTTTAAGTGTAATCAAACATATAAATAAATAATAAAAAAACAGTTAAGAAAAGTAGGTAGGAAGTTGCTTTAAACATAATATTGATTTCTAAGAAATTTGTCCAACTAGGAATAATGTAATATATTATCCAAGTATGTATAAAAAGTTACGGTGGTTAATATACAATATTTAAAAAGTAGGATGACTCAAATTCTTGACCAGATACATTTTATAACAATGCCTTGATTGCATGAAGTGCAACAAAAAGTAGTCAGTCACCTGAAACAGGTTGACTGATGTTGTACATGTTAGTATCTTGTGAAGGCGCCGTTTCCCACTTTGGAGGAAATATGTGTAGATAGCCAATGACAACTCGAACACTAAATTTTTCCATGCAAAAGCTACTCAAGAGTAAAGAAAAACACCATTTTAAAGCTGAAAGATGACAATGACAACTAGCTAGCGAAGGATCAGTGCGAGATGCTCATTCTCAACCACTTCACAAATCTGTTTGCTTCTGCTGGACCTACTAACATGAATGATGTACTGAACATAGTTGAAAGGAAAGTGACAGAGGAAATGAACGTAGAACTGATCCAACAATACATGAGAGAGGATGTGATCAAAGCGCTTAACGAAACGCATCCCTCAAATGCGCCAGGCCCATATGGTATGCCCCCTTTATTTTTCCAACACTATTGGTCTTCTATTGGTGAGTCGGTGATTTCAGCTGTCCTTAATGCTTTGAACACTGGTATTTTTCCCCAACAGCTTAATCATACATTTATTACGCTTGTGCCAAAATAGAAACATCCCACAAAAGTGAACGACTATAGACCTATTAGCTTGTGTAATGTCATGTATAAGATAATATCTAAAGTTGTTGCAAATAGGATTAAGCATGTTCTCCCATGTGTAGTTTCGGATTCTCAATCAGCTTTTATTCCTGGCCGTATGATCACGGATAATGTCCTAGTTGCCTATGAAGTCTTGCACTATCTACGGAGAAAAAATAAAGGTAAAAAGGGCTACATGTCCTTAAAGCTTGATATGAGCAAAGCGTATGATAGGGTTGAATGGGACTTTCTCGAGAAGCTTGGCTTCCATGATTATCTTGTACAGCTTGTCATGAATTGTGTAAGAAGTGCCTCTTTCTCTATTATGATTAATGAAAGTCCTACAGGTCATATAATCCTCTCTAGGGGATTGCGACAAGGTGACCCCTTATCCCTGTATTTGTTCCTCATCTGTACTGAAGGGCTTATTAGTTGGCTAAAGGATGCGGAAAGAAGGAAATTAGTGGCTGGAATCCATATCTGTAGAGGTGCTTCTGCTCTCAATCACCTTATATTTGCTGATGACAGCCTGATTTTTTGCGCTGCCAATAAGGAGGCTAACAGAAATGTGATAAACTTGCTGAAAAAATATGAAGGGGCTTCAGGACAGTTGATAAACCAGGAGAAGTCTGCTATGATATTTAGCAAAAATGTTGAGACGGTAGAACAGCGAATCATTATGAATCTTTAGGGTGTTTCTTGCCGAAGAATCATACTAAA